>PQVD01000834.1:9955-23663 GCA_003012265.1 Setaria equina | reverse complement strand
AAAATAGAAATATTTTTTTTTTTTTTTTTTTTTTTTTTTTTTTTTTTTTTTTTTTTAATTGTAGTGTGGGGCACAAGAAGAAAATTCATTCACCACTGCAATATCCAAGAATTCTGCAACTGGGTGATGTGAAATATGACATTTGTGCTGTAATGATACACGAAGGTCCAAATGCCGATTGCGGCCACTATTATGATCTGATTAAGCATCCAGGCACCAGACAGTGGTTCACTTATAACGACGAAGTACTACTTTACAACATTTTATAGCTTATAACAAGAAGTAATATCTTGAAAAAATTATTGTCTTAACGATTAAAGTATGTTGTAAAATAAATATATACAAAGATATAAAAGTTTTGGGATAAAAATTATTCTTCCATAATTAAATTGTGTGGGAGTTAGCTATAGTTCAGTTAATCTGAAAATATATTGGTGAAAAAGTGGGTAACTGATGGCTGTATTTAGGTCGTGAAACCGTCTGCTACCCCTGGCGTATGCGTCGAAAAAGAACGGACATCTAAGGTTACTGCTGATATGAAAGGATGCTACGCTTTGGTTTATCGTCGGGAAAACGAAGAAAATGTTGCCATTCCTGATGTTCCGGAAGATTTATTAGGTGATATCGCAAGTAAGGTATGAGGAAAACCTTATACTTGTTTAGTTTTCTTGACGATCCGGTTGCGAGCAGCTTTTTTTTTCATTCAAATTCGATCATACTATAACCACATTTTGATAAACATTCAAGGGATTTCTCTTTTTTTTGTCCACAATGATCGGTAAGAGACTCAACTGAGAATTCTCCAAAATATGAATCAAATTTTTTCAGCTAAACCTTTAATTTAAATTTACAGCTGGAAGAAGAGTTTGTTGCCCAAACTAGTGCAACTACAGAAATGACGCTCAGACTCAAGAATACAGTTGAAGATTATCACAAACAACTTACGAACATATTTGATAAGTTACAGGTTTCGAATATTTATCATTTATATCAATCTGATTGCAGTTTTTGAGTATATTATTTCTCAGTTTCAGCTTTCAATTCCCGATGGTCAATAAACCTAATATAGGTAAATAGCGTAGAACCCGTTTGTTTTTAAACAACGATCTGAAATGTGATTCAAAGTTTAATTTTTAGGTAAAGAAAGGCGAACAAATATTGAAAAACCCGGATAACATTGTATTTCTGCCTACGGAACTGTTTAGCACTATCCTGTTTCATGAATTCAACAAAATGGTGGAGAACAATGAAGAGGTAATGAATTTCGAAAATGCTGGCATTTTTTTCTCGTACATACTAATTTTAAGAGATGTGGTTTTTCGGCCTTTATTGCTGCTGTGTTCATATCCTTGAAACTATTTTGTTTGTTGTGTATTATATATTCTTAGCTTGTCGTGCCTTAATTATTAGTTTCAACTGAACATTATTTCTTTAGTGATAAAATTGTTTTATTCATTAAGCTTATTAAGGTGTTTGAAGGAAATTAATCATGACCTTAGTTTTGCTACTTAGCAAAGTAATTTATTGAAATGTTATGTTGTCTTCTGTTGTATATTTTTTCCTTTTCTTTTTTTTTGAAAACAAAAGCTTGTTTCAGGTTTTCAAAAGTGTGGCAAATAGTACTCGAAGTGCAGCAATCATTAAATCGTTGAACTGTAAAAAAGCAGATGAGGTTTGTTGATTATTTTTAGAAGTCAGGATTTTCCAAATTTCTCTATATTACGGTTGTACTTTTCAGTAAACAGGCGATAACTGATCTTGTATTTGTTATTTGCATCTGAACTGCTTCTTAGTTTCAACAACAGCGACACTTGAATCCAAAAGTTTGAATACTGTGGAATAGTTGAATGATATACTTATAGTTCCTTTTAACTTTTCATTTGGGAGAATTGAGATACTATCACCTCAAATGATTGTTACCATAACATTTTAGAACAGATCAAAATCATCATACTTTTTGTGTACGCATAATCGTGTATCGCTTGGAAGTGTTCGAAGTGGTGTAGTGAAAGCTGTAATGAAAAATGCAGCAAAAAATTTTCTGACATCTTATGGTGTTAAATTTGTTGACCTGAAAACGGGGTTTGTCTTTGCATTTGTCAAAAAAAAAGAGGCCTCCATATTGAAGGATAATAGAAAGATAAGATTGAAAATGCAGCAGAACATAGCAGTTATTTGGAAGCGGTTTATTTATCATATATAAATGAAGCATCAAAGTATAGTTTTCTTACATTCATTTTAAATGAATTTATGCAAATTGTTTTAAGGTCCGACATTTGCTTAGAATGTGTGGAGGCATTGAAAGCACGAAACGAATTTATAAAAAAAGTTCAGTTAAAAGAAAGATTAGTAAAGCAGCTATTGCGAGAGAAATCAAAAAGGTAAAATCAGACTATTTTTTTTAAGTTTGTGCAGTGTCCGTTTTGCCTTGTTGGTATTCAGGCGATATTCGTATTTTCAAGTTTTCGTTGAGACCTGAAGATCTGTTAGCAAGGCATGATCCTTCTGTGTCGACAAATTATGTAGTTGTTATTTTATTACGATAATTTTTAGCAGAGAACTGTTTATTCCGAGTTTTTCACTAAAATATTTCTTTTATTTCATCTATATGAGAATGGAGGTGAAAAGTTTTGCAGGTATTATCATTCAGAAAACTGCTTTTGGGTATCAGTGCGTTGCTTATCGCAGTATCGACAGTTGGCTTTACGTGCACACGAACAAACCATGAATTCATGTGCAGAAGTTACAGAATTGAATTATTTTTGGCCATGTAAACAGTTTGAAAAGGTGAAATACTTATTACTATAAGTTGTTGATCAGCTGGTTTGAGATTCATGCCATTCATTACAGCAAAAATCAGTAGCAGATTACAATCCTTCGACATCTGAAATTTCGCAAAGGATTTCACTGGAAAGTGGGTCCGGAAAAGCGGTAGACGAATTTGGTTTACCAGATGTAAGGAGTTTTTCTCTATTTTTATAATCTCATTCTTATATACGTTGTTTTATTCTAAAATATTATGAAACAGTATGTAATTGAGGCATTGAAAATATTAATAAATATTTTTTTTTTACAAATTTTCCGTACTTTAGGATTTTGGTCCGGTTACTCTCACGAACAGTGGTGGTGATTCTTCGGACATTGCAGTCAATGGCAGTTGTAATGAGGTGACTTTTAAATATGATGAAAGATTTCAGTGCACTTGCTTCTGTATAATCTAATATTGCATTTGTTGGAGATCAAAAAAGTGTTTGTTCCAATGACCACCGTGAGTTTTTAAATGCTGGTTCCTTTGGGCGCTTCATCTTTCATTCCAACTACAAAAAAACAAAAGAAAAAAAAAACTTCTTTGATGGTCGTTAGCAAAAAACATTTGAGTGACAATAGATGTCAACTTTACGAATATACATTTGTTGATGTGTGACACGAATATATTTTAGGGTGATATATTTATGGTTGTAAACTTTAGCGAACAGATAAATGGCTCAATTCTAGGAAGCGAATAATTTTTTTTTCGGAATTCATATTTTTCCTACAGGTAAATTTATCAGCTGCTGATGATGCTTCAGTGCAAAATACTTTCGTAGATGGAAAACGAGGTAATCGAAAACGGGCGGCTCTGTATTCTACAGACAAGGTAGGAGGATTTTTTGAATGTTGTAGTAATCCATTAAATAGGATAACGAATACTTTCTTAAAAGGATAAGTGTGATTACATATCACTAGGTTTTTCTGAGCCATTTTTGTCTACTTAAATATGTATATGGTTCACCAATTTTTAAACTTGTTTCGCAGAATAGTTACTTAATTTAAAATCCACTGAGTAGGAATTATGACTTATGAAGATTACAGGTAGGATGCGAATTCCTTGTTTATGTTTATCTTTTTCAGAAACTGCTTTTTATAGTCAGCTATTTTCTTTAAAGATCTAAAAGGAATCAGTTTTTATGTAATAATTATTCATAATCATTTCAGATCGCTGATTCGGTTATGGAAAAATGTAAAGACACTTATAATATTGCAGTCATGGGCGATTTAGAAACATCTAAAAAGCAGAAATGTTAGTGATCATTTCACCTAATCGTTAATCATAACAGTCATGAATATATGCTCCTACTGATTGCAAACTCATTACGTTTCTTCGAACCTCCCCACTAACTTATCCTCTACCTTTTTAGTTTTTGCGCTGTTTTTACGCTATAGAGCCATGTACTACTTGCTTCCGTAAGTTCCTTGAGTATTGTTCTGTGTTGCGAATTTACATCTGCAAAAATACTCATATCAGAAAATTATTTACTAAAACGAAAATTAGCTCCTTCCATGTCCTAAGAGTATGTCGCTCATTAAAATGAACTTATTTGATTTGCAGTGTATGACGATGATACCTATTCAGAAATCCGACAAACAAGGTCCTCATCTGAATCACCACCTGATATTACCGAGGTACCGGATGTCATTTCCACTTCTATCGAAAAAAGAGAATGCGTTGGAAGTGTTGAAGCGAAAATTGAACAGTTGACTGATACGAATGAAGTAGGTTCATCGAACTGTTTCAGATGGTGTGTAATGTTTATATCCTATTTTCGTTCTCAATCAGATGAGATTTTGAACCTTTTCAAAACGTGATAAGTTCAGTTGTACAAAAGTTGATAATGTATAATAAACATTCTTTGTATTAGAGTCGACTGATTTACCTTTATATATCGCACTGTTTCCTTTAATTAAAGCTGATAAGGTATATATATATATATACTTTTTTTTCTGCACAGTTTGATTTTGAACTGATAGCTGAGTGGAAAAAATCGGGTGGTAATATATTGGTTTTTATAGATGCTTTTAATTGACTTTCTTTTACTGCAGAATTTAATAGCAACCACTTCTGATAAGTGTTGTTTGTCAAAAATGCATTCCGAGAAGAAAGAAGGTAAACAGCAATGTTCTACTGTCGACGATAATGTGCAATCATCATCAGAGAACAATACCCGACCTCGAGATACACTTCAGGAGGATTTGGATTGTACGCAAAGTGATGAGGAAGATGAGGAAGAACGAAGTCCTGTAGTTTTCAATGGAGATTTGCGATGTGAACATGGTTTGTGATCGTTTATGTTGTGAAGTGTTATTTACTATATGTTGTGTCAAATCTTGATTCAGCAAGAGAATTATGACTAATAAAGTATAACGTATTCAAGTTATGGAAAGAGTTTTTTCTATGAATTTCTATGAAAGTTCTGTCAGTTTTGGTGATATATTAAAGAATTAAATGAATTAGTTTCTACTTCCAGATATGTTTAGTTGTTAGCAGGAAATTACGATTTAAACATCTAGACTTTTTCTGAAAAGATATAATTCATTCGTGGATTTGAAAAATTGTTGCGATTTGAAAACTGTTCATTTCTGATCTTTTCTAGGGCTTCTGGATTACGAATGTTGGATGACAAATGAGCGCCGTATTGTTGTTGACGAAGACGAATGGAATCAACTAACAGTTGGAATTTTTGAGCCGGACCATTTATGGTGTGTTAGTGTTGATGAATTCCCTTGCTCCATTTGTAAATCAGGTTATCTGGTAAGTGATCGCTTTATTTACGAATTTGGGAGGTCACTTTATTTATAACATTTATCTGGAGGTCTTTAAACTTTATGATTACATATGGACTGATTTTAGTTGTTGCTAGAAAACCCGAAATGGAATAATTTTTGTTTAGATATTCTATTAATGGTAGTAGATAGCACATGTCTTTAAAAGGCAGTATTGAACGACACACTTAAGTTAATTAGCTACTATTTTTAACCGATTAGGGACAATAAATGGCATCTTAGGTTTCAATGACAGCAGATCTATAAGAGTTTAACACATTAAAAGAAATTGTATAGAACTCAAAAGAAGATTCCTCGGAAATTTTCCGAAATTTAAACTTATATCAATTTGTTTAAAGCTAGAATGCCTGGTCGCTGGTCAAAGCTATCCAGTCATTTTTTTCTTTTTTAGATAGAATCAGTACGATGGTTCAAAATAAAATACAGTGTTTGCAAACAATTTAAGATAAAATTACGTATCAGTTGCTTCTTTTTTTTATTGCAGTATAAAAAAGATGATTGGGAGGAAACGTTACGACGTATGAAAGAAATACGCTTGGCGATTGGTGAACTGATTCGTGCAGCTGTGCGAAGGACAATGGCAGTAAAATCTTCGCCTCAAATTTATGAACGTGTTATTTGTCGAAATTTTTTGAAAAATATGATCTCACGTTTCAAGTAGGTATTTTATTACGTTGTCTTTGTAGATGAACAATTTCTGTCAAGATTTGAAAGCAGTGCAAAGCGGTCTGATGGTTAAATACTTCTATGTAACAGATGCAATATATTTCAAAACAGATAGTCTAATGAGTTTAGCGAGCAAAAGAGATCGGAGTTCGGAAGGTGGGAATCGTTAGCTCAGTACACTGTAGCATTTGTCACTTGGATCTCTTAAGCAGTGTTTGATGTTGTACGGTTCTGTAAGACTGCGTGGAGCACATGTTATCTCAGTTATGGAATGGTGCGTAGTACTGTGTGATTGAATCACAGTTATTTAAGCAAGTAATTTATTATCATTTTTGTTTAAAATAAAATTTTTCAAAATACTGTGGAATTATTTGTCAATGTTGTTCAGGAGCCGTGTGCGAAATCCAACAATCCCAACAATTTGTCAGGACTGCATGCTGTGTTCACAACACAAGAAACCATGCGTATTAATTGATAATACTGAGGGTTTGGTATGTTACAGTTTTCTGCCTACAGTATTCTAAATAATCGAAAAGATAAAGAAGACAATTGGCTTGCAGGAAGTAGATTTATAAAAATTTCTCTTTAAATTTAGTTTTGTACTTCTTTGTTCTAAATGAATGATTGAATCGAACAGTGCAGCTTAATATTTTCGTAAGCTTCGTTCGACATGTAAATGTTTAATCATTTCCGACTGCATGATAAAACTGTAGTTAAGTTTATCGTAGAGATAAATAAAATTTTTTCAATCATGGAGTAAGAAAATATTCAATCAGCTTGAAATCCATTTCCATTGCTCCTTCAGGCTGTTCCACTCACGTTGGAAGAATGGCAAAAGATATTGGTGGCCATGCAGATCAATGAAGATGATGTTATGCTCATTTGCCTTGATAACAAAGGTTTTTTTTTCTGCCACTCACTTGTTTCATCAAAAGTTCTTTGTGATAACAACTTCGAACCATTTTTATGATATATCGTCGGTTACTTCGGAGACTGCTGAAAAAAAAAGTCAGTGAGTAACTTATTTATTAAGTGTTCAATAACTAGGACAGGCAGTAATGATAACAATTCGTTTGCTGTAAATAATTATGTTTGATAAAGCCACCGACTGAATAAGGTCGTATGCTGCTTTTGAAATGTAGTAAAATTTTTCTAACATTACTGCATTGAAATATTCGTTGTAATCGAGGTTTATTATAATTTAAATTGTTACACTTGTAGTTTTAATTATATCGAAATTCTTTCCCGTTTAAAACAGATTAATTTTTAAGGAGTGTGTGAAATGTTTTGTGATGAATGCTTTCGACAGCAACAGTTGCAAGTTGAGCACCAACGTTTCGTTTATGAAAATGGTGCCGAAATTTATGTGAAACTTGTAAGCTCTCTTCTTTTTTGGCAGTTTTGTTCTTTTAAGATTAAAGCTAATAAGTCTGCTTTATTAAATCTTTATCAGGAAATGATACACTGGCCGGATCTTCCGGAGGTTTGGAAATGCGGAATAAAAGAGTTGGAGGAAATATACTACGGACTACTTTTCTTCTAAATTCTTTGTGAGAACTTCTTTTCCAGAAGAGTGATAAGAATGATGAACCAATAAAAGCAGCAAACGGTGATTTAATACCACCGTTTAACGCTACTCCATCGCTGATTCGTCCGGAACGACATGCAACAACAAGACGCGCAGTGGCAAAATGTTCTATGGTCTTTAAAGTAATCTTGATGATTATACAAAAGCACCTTTTTCTTTATTTCTTATAATTTGTCATTTTATTGCTAAAGAAGAAAGAGTGGTCGAATGAAGTCGATTGATGATTCCAATGCTTCCATTTAAATCGTATCATTAAAATATTGAGGGCTTATGGTGACATTGATTTCAGATGACGTCTCAGAATACTATTCATCAGTTGAAAGTAAAGATTTATCAAAAAACGGGTCAACTTCCAAACGACCAACTTATTTATATGAAAGAAAGACTTCTCAATGATTCGGTTTGATAGGATTTTTTCATATTTTTATGTTAACATTTCTTTCATAGTTTTTGTCATTTGTGCTTCTGTGATATTCGCATGTTCAACTTCTCTGAAATTAAATAGCTTTTTTTCTGTCTGTCTCTCTCTCTCCCTCTCTAAAATCCTAGCATTTATTTGTATATATCATTTTCATAATTTACAGGATACCTTAGAAGAGGCACGTGTTGATCCACAAGAACTTATTGAAACACCATTAACATTGATTGTACAACAACCTACGGACATCCCAACAGAACCACGGCAGCTAGAACGTGGTTTTGCAGATACTGCTCTATCGCATAGCTGATAATTCTTGATTAATAAGGTAAAGTGAAATTGATCTGTATATCTGCAGTGATATCTGCTTCTTAATGTTGTCTAATTTTCGGAGAAACAACTTTTGGTACTTATATTTAATAACCATTCCCCTTTCATGTTAATGTTTAATTGAATCTCATGCTTTCGAAGTAATCATAAAAACTCCATTAGTTTTCCGAATTCCTCAATCTTCCATCCTCTTACTTTGTTTTCTGTTTCAATATAATATATAAATTTATTAGTTAGCTCATGTGTCCAGTATATATGTTTTGTAAATAAGTAAATGTATTTTCATGCAGCTTTCATTAATGCAATTAGGACTTTTTATTGAGATCTTCCGCCGTTTTAATGTAGCATAATTTGCATCTTATTTTAGGCATTGATTTCTATTAGTTTAGTTTTTTAGCAATCGTAAGAGAATATATATATATATATAGTTATCTATGTATACAGCATGGTAGTGATATTGCTATATCAAGCATGACGTTGCATTCGATCATATTCAATTCATTACATTATTAGTATTCAATGCATGTGTAAGCATCTTTATATTACACTTGCTTAAACGGTCCAAAATTTGGAGTACTATGCTTCCACAGGATCCAGCCATTTTTATTCTCAAAATAAGCCTCGTGGAATTTCTGAGTAATATTTCTAATTAACTTTTATAAGCTTCTTTTCTTTTTTCATCCAGAATTATGTGATATCGGACATGCACACATGCATGCATATATATTGTGCCGTAAATGTATGACGTAAATGTTTGTTACTTTTATCATTATAATGTAGTATTTCAAATATAAAAATGTATACATTATATGTAAAAACTCATGCTGTAAATCTCGTATAATTCAAATCGAATTCTTCAAAATAATAATACGAAGCAAATTGGAGGTTTTAAACCAAGATTTTGACTTATTTCTCCAAGTTTAAGTTGATGTTTAGAAGAAGGAATTTTATTATTATGCTTAAATTAATTATTAGTATTTTTAGTTTTCCTATCTGTTCAGCTGCTTTCATCCATACTTTTTGTCCACATTAGTGACATACTTTCGGTCCACGTCAGTGAATTTCTTCTACGAACCGGTACTGTTTCATTTATTTGCCAATATTACTTTATATGTTCTTCGTATCAAATTGTACGGATAATTATTATTCAATGCTTTGGTCTTGGATCACTGCAACATTTGTAAATACTATTTATAGTAGCAAATAAATTTTGCACTTAATTTTTCCTAATATAAAGTATTTGTGTAAGTTGCCTCCATTTAAATATACTGTTTCTGAATATTTAGAATAAATTACAAATTTGCAGGTTAAAGTAAAAAAATGCAAAAGTTTTAAACTGTAATATAAGTAGCAGTTTCTATCAGTGAGCATCTGTAGTGTCCAGTCGATAATTTTTATTAATAAACATGTTAATTCGTCTTCGACAGAATAATTTTACTGGATTTTTGGTTTATCATTCTTGTGTCACCGGTAAAAAATAACCACTTGAGTAGGTTTGTCAAACTTTCAGAGATAACTAGGGTCATGCATCAGCGGCGACTTTGTACAGTAACCGTTTTAATGAAACGATTCAAATCAACGAAAAAAGATACGGATGTCACATATTATATACCTCCAAAAACGTTCCGTCCTCCATATTATCATCCGATGAAACCATCTAAACGTAAATCGTTGGAACCATTCCCACCATTCCCGGCAAGTGGTTTTTTTTTCCCAAAGAATAGTGCGATGTATGTCGCATAGATTCATTTGCGAGGTAAGATGAAGCAGTAATATGAGCTGTTTGTAATGGGTTAAATACAATTTTACCGACTAAATTCTGTTCATCAATTTCTTTTAGAATAAAGGAGATGCGAGTGGTATGGGGCCACGTTTGTACGATTACCAGGTGATGAGCGAGCTTGTACGTAGTTTACCTACTGCTACGGAACGGATTGATTTTGTCAATCCATATGAACGTGAATTCACTAGGCGTGAGAAACGTACTCATCGGTGCATGATCTAATCATATTTTTGCTTCGTTTGATGCTGAGAAGAATTTCATGATCATTAAAACTTTCTTTACCCTCAAAGTAATTAAATCAAAAAATGAAAAGGAAATGTAAAAGATAGAATTTGTGCTTTAGAGTTTTTTAAGAAATATGAACTACTTTGCGCATCTAATACTGATTTTTCTGGTAAGCACTGTTTTGTATCAATAGTGAACCTTTATTAAGTTGTATTTCAGGCCATGGCAAGCGTCACTGTTGAAAACCCGAAAAGCGTGGAGGATACAGCCGTTCCCGAATTACTTCGATCCACTAAGTTTTTATCAATATATCACAAAAACTAGGTGTATTGATGGATTAAGCGAATGGTATGATGGACCTGCTCCATTGCTTTCGGAAGGCTTTGAGGTAATTTCAGTTATTGTAATTGCCTCTGTTAGGAATGTTTATATGTCATTTTTTCTTTTCTCATCGCTTCTTAAGTTTTTAGAAACGTCTAGGAGAAATATTGAGATTACATTTGGAATCGGATAATGTTGATAGTGAACAAGAAAGGACTACAAGAATTTTAAGAAGTTTCGTAGATTTGTTGCTCGAAAATATCGTTCGGAGCGGTTTATATGCTTGCTTGACACATCACAGGGTTTGTTTTCATCTGCATCATGATTAACTTAGTTTTTAGTCCTGTCGTCTTTTCAAACAGCAGTTTCTTAAAGTTTCGTGTCTTAATTTTCTTATACTTTTTTATGAATAAGAAGAGCAGCAAAAACTTTGGGAAGTTGTCCGAATTTATTGTTAATATATCATTCAAAATGATATTGTAATCATTATTATAATTTATGGAATGTAGGGAAGTAGATAACTTGCGAAGATTCAGTTATCGAGCACTTCTCATTGAGATACCTTCTCAAAAATAATTTAAAGATTATCGTATTGCTCTGTACTTGCTAGAAAGTCACTTTTAAAATGTGGAGGAATTTAATAAAATCATTTCAGATATCTCACACGCCACGGTGCGAATCATTTTGGATTCGTAGTGGGTTTGATGCGATTTATGAAAATGGAAATAAAGCTAGACATCGTGGTGATAACAGGTAGGAGTCATTTGTCTTGATATTGAGGTGCATTTTGTTATTGTATGTTAACAAAATTTCTGAAACAATGATTATTACAGAGAATCGAATTTGGTGGGTTCAATTTTTCTTAAAATTTTAAATTCTGATTTAAAGAAAAATTAAAACTTTAAACACTAGAAACTTTCAGAGAAAAACTTGGGGAACTTGCTTTTGTCATGCGAGATGCATTTGCAACTCAGCTGCGAACAAAATATCCATTGAAACCAGTTAGTTTTGAAATTAGTCAGGAACTGTGATTAACTGCTACAGTTCAGTTCATCAAAGGAAATATGGAATTTCATACAAATGGCATAAGAATTTAGGATCATATGAAATTTTTGATCAAAATATTGAATTCGAAATGGATAAATTCTATCTGTATTTATTCTATCAGTTGATTGGTTACTTGTTCTGCATCTTGACAGGCTGATATTCACAAGGATATAGCTTACTTATTGAGCAATTTTACCTTCAATACAATGGTTTATTATCATAGCAAAGATAAAATTAATTTTTCTATTACTATGAAAAAATGTATGCCACAACACACTAAGGAAAGAACTGAGATACAGCGTATGAAAATATCAGAAACATCGGTAACTATACATTTTTTAGTTAATATCAATTTGGGATGAGGAAGTTACGAAGCCACTGTTCAATCCTGAATTTAATATTAAAGATGAATTAATATATTCTCCTGCCATGTTTGGAATGATCACCGATGCGAACCCGCTGTGGCAGTGTCCGGGGTATGAACCTGACTGTGGTAAATTTACAAAACTTTAATTTGTTTTATTTTAGTCCCTTTTTTTCATTGGTTCATTTTATCAAGGTCGTTGCAGTTTTAATAATATCTAGAAAATAGATTATGACTATTAGAAAATGTTAGATCTTGAGGCATTTTTTTTGAAAACAGACTCAGAGACTTCAAATTTAATTCTGAATTCTAAAGATTCGTAGTTCTGTAAATCTTAGTAGGTCTACAGGTGAGGAATACAAATATGGTCACGTAGGATTTAAGCAGTTCAACGATTTGGATGTTCATTGTAAAAGATGGAAAGTGAAAGGTGAAGAGAAGAAAACAGTTCGCAACGAATGCCTTCGAGCTTCTGCTGTAGTATCTCTCTTTTCTTGGTTAAATGCCCAAGCTCATGCTTTAGGTATAGTTTCTTATTATGGTTCAGTAAGTAGCGCCTTCCTTGAGGATTTGCGACTCAGTTGAAAGATTATTTTCTTGTTTAAAACTGTAGTAATTGTTTGTAGAGTATTATTTGTCTTATGATATTAAAACAGGCATACACTTTAAGGAACTTAAGCCACTAGGAAGTCATTCAGAAGATTTTGAAATCCATGTCAGTAATTTATTTTGTGGTATCAGTTACATCATCGAGAGGTACCGCATGTCCCAAAAAGTAATTCCGAAAGAATACTTTCAATTTACATTTCTCTTCTTCAGGTTACACACAGTATAACGATATTGAACAACCTTTGGTATCGCAGTTAGTATTATCCGATGGAAAGCAATTTTTCTTCGCCATAGCTCAGCTGAATACTTTATTGATTAATGTCGACATTGAGGTTAGATTTCGGCGTAATGTTTTTACCAGTTTACATAAACTATGATGACCACAACTTAAGAAATTGCCTTTTATGATCAATAAAGACAGGAGTAGGAATATGCCATTTCCTAAATTTTTTTGATTTTCACGTTTTTTTCTTTTTTTTTAGGGAATAATAAATAAACGCTCGAATTTGTGTTATGTGGAGGGACCCGTAAATTTATACGATCGATATGATTGCAGTACAGGAGAATTTAAATTCGATAAAAAAACTGGTAACGATATTATAACGAGTTTTAATCCACATGTACTCGGACGACTGATGCAAATGCTTGTGAGGGATATGCCGACAAAAAGAGATGCGGGAAATGATTCGATGGAGATTCCACAATTTATTCCTGTAACATTTGACAGTCTCCCTTAATATGTTGCCAGTTCATTGG
>PQVD01000833.1:0-24149 GCA_003012265.1 Setaria equina | reverse complement strand
TTTTTCATTCTTTTTTTTTTTAACTCTTCGTTTACATCTTTTTTTATTGTCAGAATTGCACAATTCGAGGTTGATGGTTTGTTTTTTTTCCTTTTTTTTTTTTTTTTGTTTCAGCAGGATTCTGTGAGCACCCTTCACTTTGCTTTTCCCTTTAGCCAATTTTTTGACTAAAGATAGTTGGGATTTGTTATGTTGAAATAGTGAAGAGTAAATGTTCGCATAATTATATGGTGGAAATATCCTACCCTTCGATTTTAATCGTTAAATCTGAAACTATATCAACTAATTATCCCTAAACTTCATGCTGAAAACTTCTGTCATTTAGTGTGTTTTTTCTGTTTTATAAACAAAAAAAGGAACATCAAAAGAATACTTGCAATATATGTAAGAAAAGAGCATTAATTCTTTCGTTTTTTTTTCTGTTTTTTTTTTTTTTTTTATTTCTTTTTTTTTATTTTTTTTTTTTTTTTTTTTTTTTTTTTTTTTTTTTACAGCTTCCAATAATATGCGTAGCGTGTCATTGTCTGTTAAATTCAAAATATTCGCCTTTCAATGATACTCTCTGCGATAGTAACAAATGGTAATTTGGATGAACGGTTATGCTAATATATTCGCATTATTTTCGGTTGCTGTTAGCATGTTGATGTTCTTTATAGTTAAATTTTCAGACTTTTTAGCTCTTCAGTCTTATTTATTTTAAAATTCATGGAATTCTGAAGTGTTGTATTTAAATTACTGCTTAAAATTACTGGATATTTTGATCATGTCCTCTAAAGACCTTATGTTTTGTGCCAGAATCTGAAGACATTATTCTCATTATCTTGAGAATCAATTTTTCACTTCCTTGACAATTGAGGAGTGGTTTCGGATTTTTTGTTATATAGATGTATATTAGTTATCCCAAACTGCAATGCATATTTAAATTTATTTTTGGACCATGATTTCTCATTATTTTTGTCTTTTTTGCATCCCCTCAAATATATCTTATCGTTTAGGCCTCGTTGAAGTTTTCTGTTATCTTTTGCATGACCAAGAAAAATTTCAAATTTAGATCTTGCTTGAATACATATCTTACAATATTTACCTTATGTGAGTATCTTGAATGGTAAGGAAAATTTTGTAACAACGTTGAAAGGCTATCAGTATATCTTGTTGCACTGTTTATTGTATGTTCGCTAAAAATTTAATTTTACTTTTTTTTACTCATCGATTTTAGATGGGGGCTTCTTTCTTTACCGTATGTTTTTTCGCCCTTTAAATCGATTTCATTTTATTTTTATTTTATGGAAGGCCTTATTTTTATGAGAGAAATGTGTAACTTGAAGCATAGAGTTGGAAGGTATTTGAACTAGTCATTGTTTGTGTTCAGTTTTAAAATCTGTTATTTTCTGGTTGAATCGCTGGTTCAGTTCCTCGTACTGTAGGATTTCTTTTCCATCAAGTATGAAATGTTGTCAAATTCCGAACATTCCTTTTTCATTAAGTACAATAAATATAGACTTAATAACGTTATATATATTTGTTTATATGAACTTATCTTTAACTGTTATCATTTGCGAAAAAAAATGAAATGCTTCGGTGACGAATTTTCAAGATTTTTTTCCATATTTTTAGTACTGTATTGTGTGCTAGGATAGTCTAGCGAATATAACTTTAGTAAGCAGTTTCCATTAAAAAATCACTATCCATCAGCTAATTCTAAATGAAATTCATCCCTTGGCCCTGGCTTTCTCGAGTCGATTCCAAAATGGATATTTCGCTTTTTTATTTGTTTTGTGTACGTATGTAATTTTTGTTTGTGGATGAAGTTGTAAGTGGCAGTCATGTGGCTGGGATGAATAGTAGTAGCGATGCTTTGAATTCATTGAGCTA
The DNA here is from genome assembly GCA_003012265.1 of Setaria equina. Taxonomy (NCBI): domain Eukaryota; kingdom Metazoa; phylum Nematoda; class Chromadorea; order Rhabditida; family Setariidae; genus Setaria; species Setaria equina. Next base: position 22,277 of record PQVD01000833.1, on the reverse strand, counting down.
CTATGTCATATCTTTGTTTTCTCACCATGCTGTCATATCTTTTTCCTTGTTTTCATTCAGCTTTCTCTTTATGTGTTACCAACTAAATTCACTGTTTTCTGAACATTGTTTATGTTTAGATTTTTCTATTACTCTTTCACATTTACTTTTCTGGTTTTCTTAGTTTTTTTTGTTAGTCAGTCTAAATTTCTAAGTTTTTTGGGTTTCATATCAAATATTTGAGACGTTAGCTTCTGTTTTATTGAGTATTAGAGTTAATAGATTCGATTGATAAGTAAGCTGTCCACTAAAACTTCATAAAATTTCTGCAGTGTTGTTAAATTCCTTCAAGTAATTAGATTTTTAATTGATTTCAGAATTTTTCCTAATTGTAAATGCTTATTCTATCATAAATCAAGCGGAACTTTCAAAATTTCAACGCATTGATTCGTAAAGGTTTCTGGATGTGTTCGCGCGGAGAATTTTTTTGTCCAATATTTGCTAACTGGCAAATGAAAGCGAATTATTGCGTTTTTCATGTCATCAACTAGCCGTCATGAAAGCTAATATTATTATTATTATGGCTAGTTTTTGATTGAAAGAAGTAACCGTGGGATGCTAAGTTCACTCTTTCGGATATGTTATGGGTCTTCGGACATCAGAACATTACCTCTTCCTTTCATTTTCTCTTCGAAAATAAGGAGTTTGACGTTAGCCAGGAAACACAGAAAAAGAATAATTTTTTAAGTCTCTGCTCACAGAAATTAGCTTCAGAAAGTTAGTATTATTCTGTTTAAATGTTCGTAAAATAAGCTTTTTCTCGTGGAATAAGCTTAAAATGAATTTTTTGACTGGGAAATTGTTGAATTAGCAGGCATCTCCTCACGTTTTTTCTTGAATCCTTAATCACCTTGTTCAACCATTGCGCTTTTTTCTCAGTAAAATGGAATAGTCTTTCTTCATCACCAAATATAAACTTTTTATCCTATTCCATTGGTCCTTTGTTATTTTGTTATCATGACTAGCTCCGACATTATCCCATAATATTTTTGTCTGGAATGCGTTATTGAACAGAATTCATACAGTTGTCACAATTGGCTTTCAGCTGAGATGACTCTCTGTTATTGGTTTGGAACACGTAACACAATTCTAGTTCTGCAAGTGACTACGCTTCTCATGTGGTCGGTTTCCGATATCAATCATCCGGTTGTTCCAATATCTAAAAGTTAGTTAAGATATCGATTAACCCTAATATCTGGTGAAAATCGCTTGTATTCCTTGAGGTTCGTGGATTTCGAGTTGTTTACGAAAATACATTCCAGACGAAAATTAATAAAATGTCTCAATTATATTATCTCATAAGTAGTGTACATGATAACATCATATTTCATGATCGATTTTAGTGCATCCATTGTATCATTCTGCTAGATATGTTTTTGGTTTTCGTATCTAAAGTAAATATTATACTTTATTATTTGATGGCAAAGCTGAATAATGAGTACGGGAGGAATAACATTTTTGTTCACTCCTGTTGCCCCCGCAGTTTTTATTGCCATTTCAGTCGATGTCCGCTCGGAGTAGCCGTTAAAAACCGTTTAAAAGATGAGAAAAGGAGTAGGATAAGGAAATAATTTTCAACATTCATTTCTAAAGTGTTGGTTTTTATGAAAGAAAAGCTCTTCATTGCTGATAGAGTTCGCTTCTGCTTCTTAGGCTTGCAATGTTATTATCTCTTTTTCTATAATATAATTTTAGGCATGTTCCATACACTTATAAATAGGTTTTACTGAACTTATTGCATGAGTTATATCTATTCATTTTCATTTCCTGCATCCAGTTTTTTATTCAGAATAATGTTAAGCCTGAAGAGTTAATGCCTGAGTTTTCTCTGCTTTGCTTAGCAAATATAAGGAAAAGGCTAAGACTAGGTTTGACTAGACCGGTTTATGCGATTTCCTGTTTTTTGTGGACGTTCTAGTCTGTTAGGTTATAATTTGATGGGTATGTTGCGTTTTCCCTAATGAGAGAACTTAGCTGGAGTGTAATGATAAGCCGTAATTTTATTATTTATATTTTTGCAGTGTGAATTCAGATCTTTAATTTAAGAAAATTATAGTCTTTGATAAGTGAGGTGGACTTCTTTCTTCTTCTTTCCTTTAAATTTTGATAAATTAAAAATCGAGCCTTTGTGAACATTGATGCTCTAATGAACGGATCATAACTGCCATTTTGGATGTCGGTTGTTGATGTATTTTGACTATTGATTTGTCATTGTTATTTACATTTTTCAGCTTGAGTATATTTTGACTGCAGTTGCATTATAATTCCACTGCTTATTTTTTCAAATGAATACTCGCACAATTAAGTTAACCGTCCGCTTTAAACCAACTTTGCATTTCTAAAGTTCACTTCTCAGAAAGAATCCTTTTCTGAAATTTCTGTTCATGGAGTCATGTCTGTGGTGTCAGCTAATATTTTAAAAAAAGATTTCGTGTTTTCTTGGTAGGCTTCTATTTCTGTTTTGTAGATGGAGTATACGGTGACGGAATCGGATTCAATTGAACGGATTGCAGCAATGCATGACTGTACTGTTGGTGAGCTAATGAAGATGAATCGGCTTGCAGCACGAGTGGTAATTTTAATTTTTTCTTTTTTTTTGTTGAGGGTGACACTAAATTACAGATCTTCAGGTAGTAGTTTTATGGAAAACTGTATGAGGATTGAATTAGATTTGTTGGGTTTTAAAAAACTTCTGTATCAGCCCAGATGTTTATTTGATACTGTATTTTGCTTGTTTAATTTGTACAGAATTAAGTTATTTTGTCCCAGTTTCAATTTTTATCTTTTTTATATTTGAAGTGCAAGTCAGCCGTGCATTATTATTCCCATTTCTTTTTTTTTTTTCGACAATGGTTTTGGGGATGAATTTTGAGTTTGAAAGTAATCCAGAGTGGATTGGAAGGTTTTGATTTGAAGCGTGTGGGATTATTTTCGAAACCATATTACTTATTCCCTAACGGATTTATTTTATAAATTGTTAAAATGATAACACCTACATTTTAAAGGTATTTCCTGGACAGAAACTTATTGTACCTTGCCCGATGGGTGAAAATAGTGAATCCGATGTTATTTCGGAAAATCACCGTTCTGTGAATAATCAGTCGACGACCGCTGGAAGCAACACCCATTTAAACGGTTAGCAAAAATGATGTTACGTAGTAGGTCGAATGAAAAGAACAGAAAGTGGGTTAGTACCGTTGAAATTTGAAAGATCAAAGTTTTAATGTTGCTTTTTATGGAACTGGTGGGATGACTGTGTTGAGTTATCGTTTGTAGATATCATAACGTTCAGATGTGAAACCTCTCATGATGCTTGCAGTCTCATCAGTGAACATATTTTAAAACCAAATCCTGCAATAATATGTCCTATGTCCAACGTTTTATCATTTTGTTAAACTTTTTTCTTTTGATTTTGTTTTAGCTATAGCTTTATGTCGTCATGCATTTCTTCGTTTACTGAAATGTACGTATAATTTAATGTTTACATGAAATATGGAAAGAATATGACTTTAATTCATACGCTCTGTATTTCGTTAGCTAACATGGAAATTTAAATTATTTGAGCGAGGGTTTTCTCCTATTTATATTATTGAAATAAATTTAATATGTTTTGGAAAGGGCTATAAAGCTGATGTTGAGTTTTATTTTTTCTTTTTACTTTTCTCTATTATGCTCGTTTGCTAAAAAAATCTATAAGATAGTAAAGCAGAAAACGATAAGATTTGATTTAAATATCCAAACTAGTCTAATTCTGTATTTTTCCATATCAAAAAAAGTGGTGCTGGATAGCATCTATCTCAGTGTAAAGCATCTTTTCTTCCAGATATCTTGAATATTATACAAGCCTGTTGGTAATCCAGAAATAATGATTTTAAAGTTTGCAGACGTCTTCAGTTTCATATTCTTTTGTAGAGACAGATAGAATTCGACGGGGACCAGGGACGGCAGTTCAAGTTTGTGGCCGTACTGCGACAGGAACGGATCCGTCAAGATTTGCACTGGAAAAATATCGTGAACCTCAAGTATATTCGGAAAAAACCGACCTAACAAATATTGAAGAAGCGGATACTGATTGTTTGAAGCGATTTATTAAACTAAAGGTATGCATGTAGGTTTGTTTTGAGGAGACGAAAAGTTTTTTTCAGATGTTTCGTAGTTTTGGGGTTAAGCAAAAGGAGTTGCCGGAGAAAATGGTTTTTTCAGTTTTTTGATTAGAGACATTTCTTGTTTGAACAACTTCTAAAGTTTTTATGTTCGTAGTTCGATCTTCTACAGGAAGGAAAATGTTTAACAGAAGGCGTGAAAATACGAAGTAACAGTAGATTATCTTTCGCTTCTTCCTATTTTTAACTTTTCCGCGTATGTATTTGTTTCAGTTCCCATGTACTTCAGTTATATTCAATTTAAAGGTGAAGCAAATGACTGAGATGGATGGAACAGTGACGGGCACTTTACTGGTGACACCAAATGCGTTAATGTTTGATCCAGATGTTGCACATCCTTTAGTTATCGAAAATGGTCAAGACTTGTACATTGTAATGGCTCGGTTCGTTTTTGTTGCGCATTTTTATCGAATGTGTATTTATGCAGCTTAGTGTAATTTTGTGATTTTGTATTATCGATTGGTACCACATAGTAGCTTTAAGTCGATAAGAATTTAATAGGTCTAATACAGTTAAATTGTTTTTACTGTAAGGGAGGAATTGAGCTCCAGTATGCCAAATAACAAGTTAAAGAGGCTGTCTAATTTTTTTTTTTATGCTTTACGTAATTAAGCTTGCAAAATCTTGATCATCTGTTCTCTACTATACTTTAAATGTTCCAAAACAGTTTTGCAAAATTCATAGTGCGCTTTTAGAATCTGTATTCTTGTTTGCATTTTTTTACTTTTAAAAATCGTGTATCTGAAGTAAATACTGCTCACTCCAGCTTTCTAGTTATGAGAAGCTTTACACACTAATTTTTGTAGAATGGAAGAGGTGATGTCTGTGACGATGTTTAAGGGTGTAACTGCATTAACCGATGCTGAAGGTGATAGAGAAATTCATGGTTCCACTCATCAGAGTTCATCTGCTCTTGAATGCTCTGCTGTCATTAGTGATGTTAGCTTTCCTTATATTTCATTAAATTCAGTGAATCTCACAATTTTTTTTTATTCCAGATTTATCCTATCCTCTAAGTTCTAATGATACTTTTGAAAAGTATAGTTTTTCGTGCCTCTATATTTTACATAGATAGCTTCAGAGTTTCATATATTCCGAAAAAGGTCAAATATGACCACATATAGTATTAAAAGAAACTTACCATTTTCAAGAACTTCCAGAACGAAACAATGAATAAGGTATCGACGAATTTGGCAGATGACGTTTCCAAAAATGAAGGTGATCACTTCCTTATTTTAACAGCTCTTTTATGCAATTTTTATTCATTGTTGAGTTTGACACCTTTGACTTACTAATTTACTCTTTTTGAAAACATTTTTTTAGTTCAGTACCAGAACTTATTAGCTTTTCGCTTGTGTTTTTTGTAGCTAAACAGCGACAAAAATTTTTTTGTTTTTAATACTTTTTATAGTTTTTCTGTCAAAATTGTGAGTGCTTAATAGTTTTTTACCACTTCTTTGCAAGAATCTGAATGACATATATACTAGCTTTATACTGTAGCAGCTATACTCTTCGTTAATTTGCCTTTTACAAGTGGTTCCAAAATAAAAATTACCTTCAGAAAGATTTGCAATGTCGTAGATGAAGGTGCAGAAAACTGAACTGATTCATGGTGTAGTCTCTTATCAGTAGATCTGATAGACCTTGGGAACTCACCAGCTTGTTGAAATATATAAGGTTATATATAAGGCTCCAAATAAAGATCGACTCCATAATTAAAATAGCAAGATTAATTTTACTATCCGGAGTTTAATGTTTATTTCGTCAGTGTTGGTGATGGGGACAATAAAAGAGATAATGATGGTAACTTATGTTTCAGATGTTCATTCACCGAGAGTTTTTTTTGATGATATGGATTTGGAAGTAAAACGAAAAAGGAGTCAAGAGGTGGGTTGCATTACATAGTGCACCCAATGTTAAAAACATGCGAAAATTTTTTGTTAGTTATTAAACTGGATTTTCTAAGCTATTGTATTTAATGAAACCTTCTGGTTAAAAAAATTTTCCTGATAAATTTCATTCTTTGAGAAATTTGGGTTGCATTACATAATACATACTGTACCCTAGTTCACAAAATTTATGAGATGGAGATGATATTTAACTACTTTATACATGCCTTCATATTTTCATCAGTTTGCTTATATATATATGTATATTTAGGATGTTTTATACATATATAAAATATTCTATATATACAAAATATTTTAGTTTTTCATATAAAGACTAAAACATTACTTTTATATAAAACTAACATTTGACAACCTTTTGAGATTAGGAATTTAATTTTCGTTTTAATACTAATTTTTAATTTTAGCATAATAGTTCCTTTCGTCCTTTTTTTGTATCATTTATCTATTTTATTACATACTTTTTCTTTTCATGTGCTAATATTTTATGCACTAGCAGTAAAAGTAAACTTCGTATATTTTTCGATGAATTTAAAATTTTCGTGCATTGTTAATTCCAAAAGTTTGCTAGGGATAAAGTTTTGGAATCTCCTTTTTGTGAAATTTTTCAAAATCATTATTTTCTTCTTTTTGAAAAACTTAATCGGGAATTTTTTTCTTTTTCCATTGCTGATTTCGTTCAGGATAACGGTTTGTTCCTTATTCTAGGCACCTATTGAACATGTTATATCGGATTTTGAATCGATGGTGGTTGTGAAAGAAAGGAATAAATTGGACGAAACTGCTGTGAATATACCTCGAACTGCTCGCCGTACTTATTCTGATTCATTGGGCAATCCGAAACAAATTACACAGAGCATACCATTTCGTTCGTTCAATTTTTCATTAGCTCAGTGCTATTTTATCCCGAATTCGATTTAATTATGAGAATTCAAACTTTTATTTGGAAAGTAAGCATTCCTCGCCTCTTTTAAATTTAATTTCACTTTAATTAGTTGCTTCCATTACATTTTCTCATTTGCAATTTTATTTAAGGGCAAAAAGATGATGAAATGAACATTACAATGGTCTCTCGGTAAATAATTTTCTTTTTTTCTGTCATAATTTGACTTCAAGTTTCACTCATTTTCTGAACGGGCATCATTTATTAATGTTTGAAAAAATTTGTCAGTAGTAAATGTAAATTTGTAGGTATGGTGAAAAACAGCAATATGGCTCACAGCCTTCAACAAGTGAAATTAATGCTCGCATTAGGTCAACCTATAATCCACTGTCTAAACTTGGAAGGACTTTAAGGTCGGTTCGGATTTTATTTATGGGACCAAATGTTTTTATAAATTTTATTTCAGCTTTGCGTTTAGAAATCAGTGCATTTCCTATAAGGAAATCTTTATATCTCTTTATGCATATCACTTTATATTTCATCCGCTTGCCATAATTATACTTTATTGTATGAACCCGATTAATTGTCTTTCCTCGTAATGGTTTTGAACCATATCTGTTGATTGAAGTATGATCCAAATGTGGTAATCTTATTTTAGTGTCCATGCAAACACAATTCGCGGTTCGGTGACCTCTGGGGCCGAACGTATGACACACTCTGCAGTAAGTGGTACAAAATCAGTTGCTCACGGAGTTGTTTCGCAGAGCAAAGCTGTCGCAGGTGAGGTTTGAGGATGGCAGTGTATTGATTGCTATGAATTTATTATTTTACTACTTGATGTTATCTAGCCTATATTCTTGATATGCTGTGTCCGATGGTTGTTCATATTCAAAATCGCCAAATCAGAAAACGTTTACTCTTTCATGTAAAATTTAAAAAATCCAAAGTAGGGCTCATATCCTAACAACCCGTCTTTTGAACTTGAAATAACGTACAATAAGAAAGTAGTGCTTTTCTGCATATGATTCTTACTGTAAAACATCAGATGATGGAATAATGGAACACTTATTAGATGTACATCAAGGAGTGGGAAATAAATAAGCAGTTTTTTGAAGTGTTAGTGTAATATGTAGTGGGAAGAGATTTCTGACGCTGATGCTGATGTCGAAATGATTCAAAAGTTATTGTTAGCAATTTTGATTCCTGTTATTAAATTATCTTCCGCAGTTTATAATTTGCTAAATGTTGCATAATCAAATTAATGCTGATACTTCTTTTTTCTTTACATTTCAATAATTTCAAGTCAAAAACTTTGTTTGAAAATCATGTGTTGCAATTTGGCAAATAAACTATTTTAGGGTTAATTTTCTTTCTCATTATTTGAAAATATCTTACAACTAATTTGTGTATTTTTCATTTATTATTGTAATCCGACAGTAAACCTTCCTAGTATTTCCAAGATTTAATAAACGTCGTGTAGGTACATTACAAACTGGTATCCAAACGAGTGCTAAAATGGCAGCAAGTCATGCAAAAACTGCTGTTGGTGTAGTGGCAGCTGTGCCGCAAGGTATAGCGAGTATGAGTAGTGGTCTATTTTCAACATCACAACATTTTGATATGCAGCCTGTTCAGGTTAGCTCAAAACTCTTATTTTAATTTTGATTTGGTTTCATTTATATACTCGTCTCGTGAGATGTTTTTGTTATTATTTCAACGGTATATCACTTTTGTTTGTTATTCCGCTGGCATCTGTAAGAGATGATTTGGTTTGTGATACTGAACATTAGACTCAAAAAAGAAATGGCATTGTAACAGCTTGAACCGCTCTGTTTTGAAGGCTGGCTATAATTTATCCATATTTGATAGTGGGAAGTTAACATTATTTATTGTTCTTTATGGTTTAATAATTCCTCAGCCGTTTGTTCTGTGAATTTGCTGAACATTTTGATTTAAATCTAAATTTTTTCGTTTCCTTATAATTTCCGAATTCCAGTACTATCCTCGAAGTATTCGCTATATCATGGTTGCGATATAAATTTTGATTTTTAAAAATATTATATACTAATCCTTATCTCCACTTCACAGAGATTTTTGTTTTTAAATTAATTGTACTATCAATTAACTGTTTAGATCAGGCAAATTAGTTTCGCTGTACTTTTTTCATGCGTAATTTGTTTTTTAGTGATTCTTTATAATTATGTCATTAATTTTAAGTTTAAATTCAAAGGCGACAGTCCTTTTAATATTACATATGTTTGGCAGATGTATATGAAAAGATATTCACTCTAATTCAGGATAAAACAATTACAACGACGCGGAGAGAACAAAATTTGGCTACATTGTTGTCGTTAAAAGGAAGAACTCAAATGATTCGTGAAGAAGCTGTTAGAAACAAACTGTAAGCATTCTTTTCTTTGTATTTTTACAAAAGTCTATATCTTCGAAACAATCCGTTGGTCCGTGGATTGGAAAAATATACTTCTTTTGACCTGTGATCGATTTTCTTCTTTCTTTAATCCAGAAATTTGAAACGACAGTAAAATGTTTGGGGGGGGGGGGGTTTATTGCATAAGATCACCTTATTGACTTTCAAAATAGTGTTAAAAATTACCAATGTCATAAACATTAAGTTAAGGTTGTTATCATTTAAATAACTGTTAACAGTCACTATTCAACGTCAAGAAATCAAATTTTTTTGAGTTGTGAATATTACTTAGATGTCGAAAAAGAGCTTGCTCACATAAAGTCTAGAAAAATATTGCGGTGGATTTTTCTGCATTATTTTTTATATTTCATGATCTTTGAATGTTTCTTTTTTTTTTGATTTCTCAATTGAAAATCTCTACCACTCGTAATGTAAGTAATTCAAGCAGCCTCGAAATTGTTACGTTTTATTTTCTTGTGTTGCAGTTTTTTTTGTGCTACATCGGTAGACGAGATGTCGAATTTATCCAAACCAGTACACGAATCCCTTTCCTCAGTGCAAACATTTTCGACATCTGAAAGAAGCAGCACGGCCGATTCACTTTATTATATGATTGTTCGCTTGAACAAACAAGAAAAGTTTGGCAAAGGTAATTTTAGGACTTGTTTGATTATGATGCAAACTGAAAGCAGAATGTATGATTTGAAAAATTTTTGTTAGTCTCTTTTTTATCGTCTTACCAATTGCACAGCTGAATTACTTGAAATGACATCATTTTGAATCAATAAAAACTTCATATGTACTCAGTTCTTTTAGTTTACTTTTTTCCAGCTACTTGCCGAACTCATGCGTATTTTACCGTTTCCGTTTTAACTGTGATAAATTTTCCTTGATATTGAGGACGGGGTGCAACGATTGATAATGTGCATTCATCATCAATTTCTGAAGGTGTAATCAGGAATCGTGCAAGGCAGGAATTCTGGTTTGCTATACCAAAACAAAAAGTTGATGCTATTTATCACTTTTTGTTGCAGTGGAATCCCGAGAAATATGGACATGTAAGTTTCTTGCTTTTTTCGTTTTACTCTGATATAGCCATGAACGATATCCATAAACATTTTTTAGGAAGTTAGAGGAAATATGCTACAGGTCATTTTCAACGTTGATGTTTTTTTTTTTTATATATAAAAAACTTGTTTAAAGTTTTTTTCTTTATAGAATATAGAAGAAATGAATCCGGAGTCAACTGATCAGGAAATAATATGTGAGTTGCTTGAAGATACTGGATTTGTGGTTCTGGATTCAGAAGCCAGTGAGAAGTTTTCAGGTTTGTTACTGTATAACTTAAGAGTATTTTTTTATACTCCAGGATATTTTTATCTATTTTCATTTGGTAATTTATTTATTTGTTTATTTGCTTTATCTATTCTATTTATCAATTTAATTTATTAGTTGCGTACTCTTTCTGTATAACTAGGAATGATTTTGCAAGCATCTCCATGAGTGTCAATTTCCTCTATGGCTTTGATTAGAATTAAAACATCGTTATTGTCATTTCATTTGAAAATCACAATTTTTGGACTAGACTATCAGGTGAAACTTTCAGTCTTTCATAATGGAGACCCAGTTTATTTTTGATTATTTTATATATTCATTTTCTCTTCTTGGAATAAATCTTTAGAGAAACTGTGACTCGATATTGATTTCACAAGATCTCATAAATTGATTTTAAAACCGTTGATATAAGGTAGTGGCATCGAAATAGGTCAGTGATAGCAGTATTAGTACTTTAGTAGTACTTATGAAATGCCCGTAGTTAATCGTTGATGGAAAATGTCATAAGAAAAGGACACTGCCTCTGTCTGCTATCTGTATTCTCAAGCAAATATCTTTCATATTACATCTTAGTGTTGCTGTGGAAAGCGCACAAAGCAGAAAATTTTGTCGGCAATTTGCAGATGGCTACTTTTCATGATATAATAGACAGTATAGAGGGAGGTAGTAGTAGTGCTTTGTTCAGTTATCATTTCATCATATATGATTCACTTCATCATATTCATATTCTACTAAAATTCATTCATTGACTTCATACGCCTTCTTTGTGGTCTCCTGCATTATTTGTTCTCTAAAGAATTATTTTGTATGTAACTGAAGTAGTGATCGTGAGAGGTAAATCAGGATTGCCTTTGTTTCACAAATCCCAGCTTTTGAATATATTCGAATTAATTTGAATAGTAACACGTTTTTCGATAATTTAACCGCCTCATGGGTTACTTCATTTAATCTTCCCTGATATTCTCGTAAAGTTTTTTTATATGCACCCATGTTAGTTGATAGAAATATTTCTGTGAAATAAGTCTTTTGCCCTGGAAGATTCAGCAGTGTGTAATCAGAAGTTTATTTATTTGTTTTGAAAAAGCAATTTATAGGTTGCTTTCCATATAATTACAGCTGCAGTTCAATGCTGGCCAGAAACTTGCTTTGGATAAATAGTTCCTTTCAACATTATTGCTTTTAATTCACTTATTTTCTTCTTTCTGAATTTTACTCCATTTTTTGATGTTCATTTTCTTGAATTTTCAGCTTCTTGAACTTTCGAATTAAATTAAATTAGATTTGAATTAAATTAAAATGCATACTCTTTTCTCCTCACTTGCACTTTTTGTAGCGGTGAAAACATTTTGAATTATAATAATTTGAGAATAAAACTGAAGAAACGGTATTTCATTTTTTTTCTTTTTTCACTGTAATAATTTTTTATATTTCGTAGTTTGATAAATGTGATTCGTGTAGCAAAAAAAAACTTTTTTTTTTTTTTAATTTAGTTGGGAAAATTGAAATATAAGTACTGGAAGCTTATTTAAACAGATTTAATTATAAGAGTGCTCATCTCGTTTATTCACTGTTCCTCATCTATATACTCATCTGTTGTTGCATGTTACACTGAAACTTTACAGAGTATAATGACATGATTTTTAAATCCCTTCTCGCTCTGTGTGCATTGCGTTGTTGTTATCATCAAACAAAACAGGTTGAACAAATCGCCGTTTCTTGATTCTTCCATCTACTGGCCCACCATCATCGTACATTAGTTATCAATAATGACAATGATCACTATAATAATGCTCCAGAATTTTGATAGTGTCGCATGTAGTGTTAAAGTATATGCTCGCAGAGGATAGAAAATGTCAGCATCAGAAGTATTATTTTCACTCCGAAATTGGTATTTTAGTAAAAATACGATTTATATCAGCATTAATTGAAAATTTTCTTTGACAAGGACGTATGATTAATAGGACATTCATATCTATGCAAATTGTTTTTGCTTCTGATTTGGTCTTTAATTTTTAGGAGGGTATTTTTCTTAGAAATAACGTTTGACTACAATGTGTTCCTTGCACCAAGGGCTTAAAACTCCTTTCAACTAATTTTTTATAACACTAGAGAAAATAAAACTTGTGCTCTGTTAACCACTTCTTGCCACTCTCAATCAATAAAATGTACTCATGAATTAAAGTGACAAAATGGAAAGGAAGATAAAGAAAGACTGACTGTGAAATTTTATTTTCTGGTACATATATAGGTATATTAAATGCTTCCATATTGCCTGTGTTGGACATTTATCATATTTTTGTTTTTTATCATTGTTTACTTCACTGAATTTTTGAAAACAATGTGGAAAGGCAGCTTTCTTTGAAATTACACGCATTTCTGAAGTTTAAGAAATTAATTTTCCAACATTAATTTCCTTTCTGCTCTTGCACTATTCGTTGAGAGGAAAAAAGCGCATTGGAAAACTCTGTACTTCTTTCTAATTATCACCTGCATTATTTACATAAGATATCATTGAAAGTCTTTTAAATGTAACAAATGATCCTAATTTAAAATTGCTGAGATAAAACCATTTGCTAATAGTTTCTAGTGATTTTTTGTTTTTTTTTTTTTCATCATACCCACAAGAAGGCTGCTAAATTGAAAAAATTAAATTTTTCTTCAGCATGTGAATTTTTTCAGTTTTAGAATGCCATTGCCAGTTGAATAAGGAGTTGAGTGTGGAAAGTTCCAGGATGTGTATACGAAATATATATATTTAAAAATTAAAAAGCATTATGTATATGATGTTTTTTTAGTTTTATATATATAATGTAGGAAGCCATTCCTTCAGTACCATATTACAGTATTTTTGTTATGTAATAAAGTCCTATTTTATAATTTGATTGTTAATGCATCTATGAAAATTTTTGCTTATTTTGTAAGTTGGATTTATTCTTTACTCAAAAAAAATTTTTTTCTTTCTTTATGAAACACTCCTTCGCATTTCTTGTGACTATATCATTTCACTCTCTGGATGATGAAGTGGTAGTTGGTATTCTCAAAGTCTTTTTTATCATTAACTGCTTTAGTTCATAATTTACTTTTCGTGAGCTGGGGGTTGGAGGATGAAAGAGTGTGTTAACGCAAACAGTATAGTCTCTGCCCTACGAAATTGCCATTTGGTAAAAGTCCTATGAACAAAATGCTACTTATAAAAGCTCATCAGGGTTGGAAATTTTGGATAAAAGTTTCTATTAAAAAAAGTGGTTGCGCGGAAACTCTTGTTTTTGATAAAAAAAAAATGATGTAGTTAGATAAGCAGATGTGACTGATCTTAATCTGTATTTTGATTGAGACTCGTCTAATTCTCGTTAGATCAATAGAATAGGTTGGTATAAAAATTGCAATGTGAATTGCTGGTGGAATATTTACGTTCCCTTATGGTAATCCTCAAAACACCCGTGCTTATAATTTTTTACTAACGTAGACCAAAAGTCAACACATTTCATTAACTATTGAAGATAAGCTGCTAAAAACTAGCATTTTTGTTGAATGTTTGTTTATTGAAAGTGTCAAATGTTAATCCTGCTCAGTTATTCTGTTGGAATTCCATATAGACATTATATTGATATATTGACTGGTTTCCATGATCTCTACGAAACGTCTTTTTTTCCGAAATCTTCCAGTTAGTGCAACAAAAGTAAAAACAAAGTTAAAGACAGAAAGACCAATTTGTAACTTCATAGAGAAGTTTATTCTAAGAATCTATCAATTTTATTATTTTTTTGCTCTTTCACGGTTTTCGACCTTTTTTCTGTTCTTTGTGGTTTCACCCTTTATTTGTCAGAAAATTTTGCCTCTCGCATCATTTTAAAAATCTTTCTTTGCGTTACTTCAGTGCTTCATACTGAAGTTATTTCACAGATTAGGATTGTGTTGTCATCATTTCATGGCACTAACATGAAATCCCTATAGTGCCTTGGTAAGAAATATCCTTACACTAAATAGATTGTATTATATTATTTTTAAATTTTTCAAATAACTATTGTTTAGGAACTTAGGTGCAGTTTTTATGATCTGTTCTCCCGAGCAGGATGTAACTCGCTTTATCAGAATGCTTTCTGATAGAAATCAGATGTATTTTTTTTTCTTTTGTTTCAGGAAATATATTCTGGTTTTCTTGGCATTTTACTTCCTTTTTCAGCATTTAACTTCGCTGTTTCATAAGAATTATAAGTAATTACTCTTTAACTCATTGGTATAATTGGTTTGGCTTGGAACGAGTTTTTTTTTTTTCCCCATTCGATTCTTATCCATTTTAGTGTCAATATTTCATTGTGTGTACCATATGGTCTACTTCTGTGTTGGTTGTAAAGTTGATGAAATTTCCGGAAAAATCGGAATGACTCATTTACACAACGCTAGTGTTAATTAATAGTATGATTATATGATATATTCACTATAATGATATCCATTATAATATTAATACGTGACATTTTATATAATGATGCCCAGAGGCAATGGATTATAGCTGTGCATAAATTGTTCAGTTACACCTCTGAAAAATAATTTCGGCAATTTTAATATAAAATCTTAGTTTCAGATTTCCATCTAGGAAAACATCATTTTTTATTTGAATAAATCGTGTTTCTATTTACAAAGTCTCGATTATTTCTGTTGCTTAAATAAGATTTCTATAGTTTCGGTGATACTGCCCCATTTTCGCCATTGTAGATTTGCGATTATTCCCGATTTTAGTCAAACTAAAATTAGATTAGCTTTATCAACCATCTGTTTCTGAAATTTCTTGATGTTTTTCAAGCAGTTTGGAAATTCTTTAAATATGATTGTTAATTAAGTTGAAGGTCTTTCAGTAAGGAAAAAAGAAACTCTGTGTTGTCACTGGTCAAAATACACTTCCTCGTTTCATGTGATTTTCCCGTGTGACGGGAAAACAATTGCGTTGAAGCTTTTTTTTTTTTTGTTTTGTAAAACTACGTTGGTGTAACAGTGCATGAAACTGATTCGATTTTGTAGTTGAAAGATTCACGATTGCCTGTCAGTGATCTCTCGTTTTTTTCTTTTTTTTTCTTTTCTTTTAATGAAACTGTTTTCAGAATGCTAATGAATTTTTTAGACCTTCATCAGTAATCTTTAGAAAGATGGAATTTTTTTGTCCTTTTATAAAATATAGGTCAAATAATTCTTTTACCAAGGAAATGTAGAAATAAAAACAGTTCCCCTAAAAAGCGAAAATATGAAGATTATTTCGCGTTATTGCGAACATTAGATATAACATTTACGAATAATTCTGTTTTTTAGTGCTCATTAATTACGCTAAAAGAAAAAAATCTTTTCATTGGTTCCCAAACCAAAACACTTGCATCGTTATAGAATTGTTCAGTTCCTGCTTTCTCTTGAGAAATCGAACAACGGATTGATTTGAACAGATTCTTTTTTAGAACGCTATGTCGCATCTTTTTTTTCCACAATTTCGTTAATGAATGGAGCATATTTTTCATGTGCGGTGAATTTTCGAGATGGAATGAATGTTCTTAGTGAAATTATTGCATTTTATTGTTTATTATTCTCCAGGCGATCCTCTTTTGTTTCTGTCCAGGGTAATAGGTCCAGTTTGCTTTCGTTAGGTTTTTTATAATCTCCTATTTTGGTTTATTTGGTTCTAAGGCACTTGTCACATAAATATTTAATGTTTGAGTTTTAACTCACGAAGCCCTTTTTAGTGGATAGGGTTACTGTTTTCCTTTTTCCTCTATCTTGTTAAATCGTGAATATATTGAAAGATTGAAAATTACTGTGGCGCAATAACTGTATTGGATAACCCACGTGTTGATTTAAGTACTAAAACTTGTATACTAGAATACGGTGGAGGGTTCTCGGAAGTTCCAAAGATTAAGTTTCATAACTATTGACTCCCTAATATTTCACTTGAAAAGAGTAATCTTTTGTTTCTTGAATGTCAGCTGGGACTTTTTAGAAAAGCTTTTACTGTTTTTCTAAAATTTTTGAGATAAAAAATTTAACTAGACAGAAGTAGAATGTTGCATGTTGTTTGGCACCTCTCCAAGCTGTCAATTTATGTTTGTATAATGTTATTACTGTGCAAACAATTGTGTATTTCTGCAACATTTGCACTGTTTGCACAGTGGTTGTGTTGCGGCTGCTTGTTTGTTAAACTCTGCAGATAGAAAGAATTATCATTGCTTTGGTAACTTTCTCGTGATATTGAATTCTGATTAAATTTTAGAACTATTTGAGTGATAATTTTGGGAAGTTTGATTCAAAATTTAATGGTTCGTTTTTTGAATGGCTAATAATTTCTAATTGAGGTTTCACCGACACCGACGTTGGTTCTGAGCGTAATTAATTTTTCGAACTCAAAATATTTTTTATTGGAAAAAAAATCGAATTAGTGCCATTTCTTAATAGAAAGTATAAGATACATTTAAAGGAACTTTACTGAATTTATTTTCCGTCGGTTAAATTCCAAAGCGTCTTGCGGACACAATATTTTTTTTTTTTTTTTCGAAGTTTCAAGGTCGTGGAAAGTCGTTGCTGTTTTTCTTACAAATAATTTTTGCGGACAGATTATGTATTATGAATGCATCTTGATGAGTTTTAGTTTATTTACCATGAGTAAATCCTAGGGTCAGCCTTTTCTGAAGAAATAGTTTGAATTGTAGGACTTTCCAGCATTAATAAGTTAGAGTTATGATGAAAAGAACTCAGTTGTAGCATTTCTATTTGTGGACTTGAACTTAAGGACGTATAACTTATTTCATAGAAATCTAAAAATAGGAAGCGAAATACGTTCATTTTTTTCGATTCATATTTGGTTTGTTGGTGAGAGTGAAACCCTTCCATCAATTTTTTCCTCTCTTTTTTTTTTTATTCTCACTGAGTTTAAGTTTTTCGCATCTAGTTTAAGTTTTCGCGGATCTGCTATACTTCTAATCTGAAGCTCATCGTAAGTTTATTTTGGAGTTCTGTAGACTATCGGTAGCAATAGACACATTCATTGTAATCATCCGTAAACTTCAATTTGCAAAGTTTTGTATTCAAGCTTTTTGTATGCTTATCTAATAGTTTCAATGGATTTCTATTACTAGATAACATATTTCCCACAATTTTTAGTATTAGATGAAATAAGCGGATTTTCAGTAATCATTTCCCACCACAACTTCAGATTTGGACATTAATACGCCTCGTCCTGGTGTTTCGATGTTTCTGTTTTTTTCGCGATAACTGAATTTTTTTAAGATTGTCGAAAAAAAGTTTTTGATCAAGGTCGAGGCGACCAAACGTGCTAGGGAATTGGATTTTTTGGTTTCGATCCAGATTTGCAGGTAAAAGGAAAGAAGGAAATGGGTATCACAGGATCACATCCAGATATTTATCATAATTCCATTAGCAGTCCAAAGAGATGCCGTCACATTCTTGGTCGCCATAGTTTACCGAACAAATATTCGCTGTCAGCTCATTTTACATCATACAGGCCTTATGCGGAAGAAAAATTCTTTCCACCTCCTATTCTCCATACCAAATTTCATCAGCTGGATTTGAATTCATCTATTATGGGTAATTCAAGTACTGTTCACGCTGATAAAATGCTGAAACAAAACCCCGAAACTTTTTTGATGGATGTTGATAAGCAAAGGAAATGTGCTTCGTCCCAGGATATTATTCTGGATAGTCGGAATTCCGAAAAATTTTCTAACGATTCAGCAAAAGAAGGCAAGAAACTTTCTTTTTCAGTTTCGGAAAGCTCTTCCCAGCGAAAACTGTTGTCTCCAGCAAAGTCAGTTAAACGAAAGGTCAGAGTCAAAATGTCATCAACTTCAAGTGCATCATCAGGAGTTGATTCCGTTTCGGAAGAAGATTCTGAAATGGCTTTCAAGAAGATCGAGGAAAAAAAGGAGGAAATCAATTTGAAATATAGAAATGAGGCTCCTGAATTACTGTGCGAACAAACTGCTGAAGCGGATTTGCACGTTCCTCGTTGTTCCTTGGATTCAGGCGCAAGCTTCGATGAAGACGAGACCAAAAATACTACTGCTAATGTTACTTTTGATGATACTTCTGCTAGTAAGAATTTTGAAACTGTATTCGAAGAGAAGGATAGGAACGATGATAATGTGATCAGTGAAAAACCCAGGAAGAAGTCTACCTCAAAACGTAAGAAGAGTCGGAAATTTTCGTTAGTAAAATCTTTCCAAAAAATGGGTAGGCGAGCTGTTTCACTGCCTTCTGCTTATATGGCGAATTCTTCAAAAGGTGAGTTTTCCTTACCACTAACTTGCTGTATTACAGGAAAAGTTACTAATTTCTGTTGCACTTGACTGAGAATATTAAAATAAAGTGATCTAGTTCGGCTTTTGTTAAATTTCCTTTCATATCCCCTGAAAATATGGATGTTGCTGTTTCATTATGTCCAAAATTTACACAGTAAGTGTTCCACGAAAATCAAATTCATCCGAATAAAATTTCATGAGTGAAGAAGGCATGGATTTTAGTGAAAAATCTTTTATTAAATTTGTCTTTCAGCGAAATCTTTTTTCGCAGGTTCGATTGGGTCAGAATTGTAATTTTCTTTATTCATTGATGAATGAGCAGTTTATATGTTGTAGATTTTACATCTAGAGTGCTTTTTTCATTTATTTCTTTTAAAGTGATTCACTTTATTATTAAAACAAGTATTTGTGATTCCGTGTGAAAAGCTGAGAATTGCGAAAAAGCATGAACTATTGTTTGTTTTATATTTTAATTTTTTAAACCCTCTTCGTTTCTAAATAGTCATATGATTCTGAATTTTCCATAATTCAAATCATACAGCTGTGTATGCTTCCCAGAACGTATTTGTTCCATTTACCTTTTTTTTTCTCTCATTCTTTTAATCTGACGAACAATTTTATAGCTGATTTCAGATTTTCGCTATTTTATGTTATTTGCTACAATATTGGCATTTCAAATATCTTAGTTATAACTTCACTGCATATCTCTACTGCTTAAATATCGCATGTACTCTTTCTTCGCTGTTGTTTAATGCTTCCTCTAAACAGTCTTCATATTTTCGCTTTCTTAGTTCGTGGTCAGGTTTTTTTCATTTCTTTGACTAAAGCTATGGTCACCTTATGGAACTTTAATTTTGGGAGGAATTTGTAACCCTATCCTATCGTTTAAGCTTGGGAAAAGCTTTTCCAGTTTACAATAAGCTTACTGTCTGATTAGTGAATTCATCGATGAAGAGTTGCATCTTGGTTCTTGAATGTCCCTGCTGTTAAGTTCAATTCTGTTTGTTATGCTGTGAAGACCGTAGCTTCTTTTGCAGTGAAGTTCTACAGTCTGTACAGTTTTACTGAGCTTTCTGAAAGCTAATTTCCCTATAGAACTTTTGTTTCAAACTTTGATATATAAATTATCAATTTTTCTGGAAAAATTTCAGTTGAGGAAGCGTCGTCCCGAATATTTGGAAGGAGTTGTTTGAGTCGAGAATGGGAGATTGTGACAGTGAAGGAGATGTGTCGGCGGTTGTCGTTGAGTCAACTGGACAAGGTTGTGTTGCCTCTTCCCGATGGTGCCACTTCTTCACAAATCCTCGATGAAGTTATGATTAGGCAGGTTGGTGGTTTCACTGGGTAATGAATGGGTTTCATTTCAGAGAGATGGATTGGCTTTGAGGTTATTTTGCATATGGGAAGCTAAATTCACTTATTTTTAGATGGTCGACGTTCTTCCAGCTCGTGCTTCAGGCTATCCATGGATCAATATTTACAATTCCGAAAAGCATGGCTTTTCATTGCATACTTTTTATAGGTTCGACATTCAGTGCAACTTAACATTCGTTTTCTATAATTTTGAATTGTTCATGAGATTGCCTTTAAATTCCAAATTTATATTACGGTTACTTTAAAATTAATTTTCTAATTAAATAAATTTAAGGGGTCCTTTGTTATCAGCATTATTTCAAAATCTGCAGATTATATTTTACGATGGAAGTGGTGGTAATATTATTATGTTCAGAATTTTACCTCTGATGTCACTATTCATTTTTTTTTTTGGTATTTTTAGAAAAATGATAGATTGGGATGAGGAGATGTCGCCCATACTGCTGATAATCCGTGACTGTGAGAAGAATGTCTTCGGTGCAGTAGTTAGCACCACAGTGCGCCCTTGCGAACATTTTTTTGGAACCGGCGATTCGTGTTTTCTTTACAAATACACGAACGACTTCGAAATGAATGAAAAGTAATTTTGAGCTTCTCTGAAATTAGCTGAATAAATCAAGCCCGGATTTCTCTATCATGCTGCAATTATTGTACCTGTGGATTATTAGTGTCTGGAAGCTCTTTGGAGCTTTCTCTCAACTGTTTATTCTTATATTAAAATTTTCTTATAGAGTACTTCGTACCTATCCATGGAGTGGCCTAAATCAGTTCTTTGTAAAAGCAAGCATGGATTCACTATCGGTTGGTGCAGGAGGTGGTCACTATGGGCTTTGGTTGGATGCCGATTTAAATAATGGTCGTACGCAAACATGTGAAACATTTCAAAATGAACCGTTAGCAGGTGAAAGCGAAGATTTCGCCATACAGTTTGTTGAAGCTTACGGCTTTCGTATGGGATAATATACCCTTTTTCAAAATCTTTTATTCATTTATCGTGTTATCTATAAATCACGAGCAATAAACTTCTTGATCACGAAATAACAAAATGGAAGTTATCAATTTTTTGGTGCTCGTTTGAAACGTTTCTTTTGTTGTGAAAGATGTAAAGCTGATATTCAGTAAGAAATAATTTTTCATTCTTTGCAGTATTAATTTCACTTTGAGAAGTGAAGATATAGCAAACAGAAATATGGATTGTTGAAATTATGTTAGGTAACAGTAAATGCCGCAAAGTATAAGGCTTGTCTTTGTCGGTATGATATCAAATTTGGCGATAACACTAGCTCCAGACGATAAAATGATAGAACACTCCATATATTGTGTATTTATTTCATTTGAACAAATGTGTTCAATAAGTTTGTTCACAGTTTCGATAATTCAGCTGTGAAGAGCTTACAATAACTCAGGTCCGCAGTATCTGAAAAATCCGTACTTTTGTTTCAGAACTTTGAAGAATTGCGGTTTCTTAGACTTTGTTAAAATAATTTTAATAACATTCCTGTTTAATTGTTTTATTACATTTCGAAAAGATACTTTTGAGAACTTTTTCGGGTGTTAAGGGCTGTTTGAAATGTAAGCAAATAATTTGTCAGCGTCCGCTGTTACTTCTTTTTCGAAGTTCCAACCAAAGTTTTTAATTTTTCAATGATTTTATTTGTTAATTAAATGCTATTAAGGAATTGTAGTTGGTTTTTTTTTATGCTCTTGTTATAATCCGTCGATGTTTGTGTATAACAAGAATATGCTGGAAAAGCATTGCGAAGTTTTTTTTTCTTTTTTTTTTTTTTTTTTTTTTTTTTTTTTTTTTTTTTTTTTTTTTTTTTTTTTTTTTTTTTTTTTTGTATTTTTTATTCTTTT
>PQVD01000832.1:9426-57440 GCA_003012265.1 Setaria equina | reverse complement strand
TCTTCAGTCTAAAATCTCTTCCAAGTTGAAAAGGCTTATGATAGAAAAAAGCTATCAAAGATGAAATAGCAAACTTTAATGATCTTATTTTGATATGGTTTGGAACTTGAAAATTTTATCCGATAGAATTGTTATCAGCATCGTATTACTCATTTGTCGTTATTCTCAGTTTGAACAAAGCAGTCATTCTGATAGTGTAAGTACACTTCAATCCTGTTTCGGCGAAAAATGTTTCTGTGGGGATAAAATAATTCAAAGAATGTTCTAATCAAATGGCTTACCTCAAGTACAGCTTCAGAATGCGGTAAGGATGAAATCTTGCTTCTCTCAGTTGTTGTTTTAGATAGAGAAGTTTGGAGAAAAGGGGTTACTCTATACGAATATGTCAGTACTCCATTCAGTTCTCAATCTGTCCTTGTTGCTTTTTTTTTTTGAAAGTTTCAAAGGAAGAGAGAAAGAGTCTCAATTTTTTTTTTAGAGAGGTATGAAAAAGGAAAGGTAGAATGGTAAGTGAAAGATAATTGTGAGCACTACTTCTTGAATTTATGTTTTACCAATGGCAATGTGGGCTTTCTGACAAATTAATTTAAAAAAAAAAAAAAAAAAAGAAAGAAAATTTAAAAAAAAAAAAAAAAAAAAAATAAGAAAATGAAAATGAAAATAAATTATAAAAAAAAGAATAAAAGAAAAAAAAAAGTGAAAAAAATGAATGAAAAAAAAAAAAAAAAAAAAAAAAAAAAGAAAGAAAATGAAACTAATCACCAACATCAGGAGTACTTTTCGTCTCACTATATCGTACAATTTTTTTTATGGAAGATACCTTTCATCTTTATGTGTTATTCTTTTTGCAAGAGTCAGTCCTACTAGAGAACTGGTTTGTCGAGAATCAATAGAAGGAATCTGTACAGTAGCACTGACAATGAAAGAAGTATGCTTTTTCACTGAATAAATTGAAAGATGAAATGTTTGCGCGGTAGTAGTCTTTCTTTTTCCAGTCTTTTTGCTCCTTCGAGCATCTGAATGCCATGTCATCCTACAACGGAACTTTCACGTTTCTTCCCCTTCTGTCATTTCAACGTATGGGTGGAACATACCACAACTACTGTATCTAATCGGTTTTGCACACAGATGCCTTCCTTATAAGGATGCCGAAAATACTTCATGTATTATTATTTTCCATATCATTTTCTTCAGCTTTCTTGTTTCCTATCAGTAGGCTGAACGGAGAGGAGCTCTTTACTACATGGTGTATGGCTATGATATGACAATATCACACATGAAGTTAGCCTTCTTGATCTTTCCAAAAATTAATGGTGGCATCACATTCGATTAAGTCTTAGTTTCTTAGACCTAATTTAATTTGTTCTAATTTTGGAATAATGTAAAGTCCCAAAGTTACAGTTATTGCTGGAAAATAGACAAATATTTGACTTATTTAATTTGTTGTTTTAATTTTCTGGATGAAATATAATAAGTATTCACAATTAGCAACAAAATCTGAAGTACTTTTGGTACTTTTCAAAGTTGCATATCGTTGACAGTGCTTAAGGGAAAAGGCATTAAAATTTTCCTTGAAATTCAGAAGAGGCTTATTTTTGTTTCATCAGTTCGGATATTTTCAAATTCCGTGAAATTCCACATTTTCATCACATTTCAAGGCAACTACTAGTTTATATCTAACGACGCTTGAAATTAACGTGTGGTACTCCATCGTGTTTCACGTAAACCGTGATGACATTGCAGGGACAGAATGAGCACAAAAACAATGATTGGTGTCGCGACGGCGAGTTGCGCCTGCATCATTGTCATGTCTTTGGTGGCCATTTGTGTATTATTCAAAGAAATAAACAACTTGCAAGACGACGTTATGGATGAAATGGGCATATTCAGAGTTAGTATTTTCTTGGATGTGGAATTTTTGACAATTATTACAAAATTCCAAGCAGGAGTGGAGTACTGCTCATTTGTTTGCTGAGAGAAATTACGCAGAAGATGACATTATCAGCCGAGTTGGATGTTACTGTGACACCTACAGAGATCCTTCAACTATGAGTAACTATGTCGGCAACTTTAAATAGAATCAGTTTGATTTAATTGAAATTCAATGTTCCTTCAGGCAGTTGCAGACGATACTTGGGAAAGGATTGTAACGATGCATTTTGGCCCAGGCGGTCGTCGGTACGAGACGTTCACTTCCTTGATCAACCGATACAAACGACAATTCATTCCACCACCTCATTGCCGTTAGTTTCATGTTTCTAATATGAACAAATTTCACTACAGCCGTAATTTTACTACTCTTGATATGCTTTGAAGCCCAAGAAATTATTGGAAAATCAGATTGCTTCATTTGGAAATACTAGTTAGAAAAAAATAATATGTTGCAGAGTGTCAGGCACCAGAGTTGTGTCCACCGGGTCCCCCAGGACCACCAGGTGATAAAGGCATGAGGGGTATTGATGGACCGGTCGGCGAAGATGGTAGAGATGGTGCCAATGGTGTCGCACTACTGGCGACATATCACTTCCCTGGTGGTTGCATAGAATGCCCGCCGGGACGACCTGGACCACCGGGACCTGATGGTCTAGAAGGAGATTTTGGAGCCACTGGACGTCGTGGGCCACTTGGGAAACCAGGCAAAAGTGGGTTACGCGGGCCACCAGGACCACCAGGAGAAATAGGTGAAGCAGGACCGGATGGACAACCTGGAAGGCCAGGATCACCAGGCAGAGACGGAAAACGAGGTGTTGGACCCCAAGGACCGAAAGGACCAACTGGACCAAGGGGACCACCAGGTGAAGCGGGACCGAACGGAGAGAGAGGTGCCGATGGCGAACAAGGAGAGCAAGGTACAGCGGGACGACCAGGAAACGATGGTAGGAAAGGCAAAGATGGAACTCCTGGACCGGTATATCTTAGATTTTTCTTACAAGACATATCGGATTAATTACACTATTCTTCCCTCTATCTTACCCAGTGAAGCGCAAAATACCAACCAAATGAGCCATAAACTTTTTCCAACTTTAAAGCACATTTACGTATGTATATTGCATTACAGATTAGCACCTGATATTTCAGCGTGGTAGTCCAGGCATACCAGGACCAGATGCTCATTACTGCCCATGCCCACCACGAAGTTCAGCGTACCTGACGAAGATACACTGAAGATATTCGACTTTTTGTGTTTATATATATGCTCATTCAAACGGTGACACGGAAATGTTCAATGTTTTAGGCAGACATTCGTCATTTTTATTGAGGTGACGTGGAATTCAAAAAAAAAAAAAAATCGAAATGATGAAGCTCAAAAAGTGTGGTGCAAAATAAAAACTTCATTTCGCGCAGGTTCTTACTCGTTTGTTCACAAAGTACACCTCCATGTATTCGAATGATGGAAAAAGTTACATTGCACACAAATGACTCGTATTCTGCTGACAGAACTACTGAAAATCATTTAGCTATCAGTTGGTAATATAATAGCTGTACAATTTTTATAAATTAGTTTTTCAATTTCATTTTTTCTTTGGTAAGTTAACATAGCACAATGAACAGACAAACACACTGTACTGTTAGGAATTGTTACAATAAAGAATGGAAGAAAAATTAATTAAGTTTAAGGTTAAATTAGATTAACTGAGCCTTGGCTCATAACAAGAACTGCTCCTTTTAGATCTGATTACAAAACTATCCTTTTATCCCTTGATGCCTAAGCTACGGTATATCTCGGGATTTCTCTTTCACTAAATTGCATTACAGGTCATAGAAATCTATTACCTTTTTACTTTATGGACGAGAAAATTCGAGATATCGCTTCTCCCTCACTAATTAAATTCCAAATCTGACAGTTTTATTGGTGCTCACTAAGTCAATACTTCACTTTTTTTTTCGTTTAATGAATCCTTCATTAATTGTTTTTGCCAGTATTTCATTGTTATATTTTCCAGCTCTCAAAAATAAATATATCTAAGCAAGAGAAGGCTTACACTATGAGAATACGAGAAATAAAAATGAATGGGGTCAAAGGGCAAATGATGAAAAGTAGAAGATGAGAACAATAATAGTCAAAAATACAACTTTATGTTTACAACAAACATTAAAGGTCACTACTACCAGTTTCTTCTGCAGCAACAGTCGTGGTACATTTTACGAAAGAAAGAATCGAAACATCAGTGACACAGATGACTTCCTCCCAGTGATAAGGGAATTTGTACCTTGCGGTCATCTGAATCAGTAGTGATTAATAACGAAGTGCCACATGATATTATGAAAATTTAAATTTATTAGCAGCATTTTTTGGGAAAGTGAAATTGATAGATAAAGACTGTTATCACCACTGCTATTCAGACTTCCGCACTTCTAAAAAAAAAAAAAAAAAAAAAAAAAAAAAAAAAAAAAAAAAAAAAAAAAAAAAAAAAAAAAAAGAATTGTTCAAAGACCGAATTATCGATAAGCCGTTTAGATTTGCAAAAATTCCTTGCAGAGTTAAGTTAAGGGAACTCCACAGGGAAATTGCCAAAACAATAACTGATAATTCACAAAAGGTTTTTTTGTTTTTCTAGAGATATTAGTCAATTGCTAGCTTCTTAGTTACTCTACTTTATCGAAAAATATTTTTGTTCATGTTGAAAAAGAAATCTTTGCTTTTAAAAAAATTCTAGAATAATGATACCTTCAAAGAGAAAATTGTCATCATATGCTAATCCTTTTTTTATTTTTACTCACACTTTAGATTAAAGTTTAAATTTCAAATATTTCTGAAATTCACGCCACCACTCGTTTGCAAGCGTTCTGAAAATTCACATATCACTAGCTATTCCACTGCTTTACCGAACACAATAAATAAGTGGAAACTGGAAATTAGCCATAAATAAATGACCCTAATAGACAACACAAATTATATTAAATTATTATTCTTTATCATCAAATAATCAAATGTACAGGAAAAATAAAGTGACAAGAGGGACTTCAACGATCTTCTACTTTAGTGTCATCATTGCTATTTCAAAGATTAATGGGACTACTTTTCGAATATTTCAAGATATTCCTCATCAATGCTCAAAGATTATTTTCACACTTCGGCTATCTACAAACATCTTTTTCGAATTATAGTTGTGGAAGTCGTAATTATAGGCTTTACAAACTAATGACCTTTTTTTATTCGAAAAAATTATTCAAGAATTTTGCACAATTTTAGTTGAAATGAATGCTTCCTCGACAAGTACCTTGAAATGAAATGCAACTGTTTCTTTAAAATTTTGGAATGTTATTTAAAGTCATTGGGATATTTTAGAGAACGTGAAGGATAGAATCACTGTAGCAAAAATTCTCCGGAGGCTTCAATACTCTATATATTGCATTGAAAATTGCTCTCTTGAGTCTTTTTAGAAAGCTAAAATAGCGCAGTGGTTAGGAAAAAGAAATAATTCATACCATGAAGACTGTCACATGTTCTTGATCTTATCATCCACACTTACTATTCTTAATCAGTGATATAAAGATTAGCATGCCAATAACTGTTACTAATGCCTGACATTCTTTTGAGTTGGCCCTCTTAACTTATCTTCTTGTTCAGCTTCATGATGGTACTTCATGAAATCAATTTAATTTTCCAAAGAGCTACTGTAAGTAATCACATTTGAAAAGTAATTAATGTTGCATACTTATCTATAAACCTTCTGAGTATCATCTCTACTGAATACAAAAATCAGATGAGATGGTGATTTTCGTAATGGTTTTATTTGGACGTTCATGAAATTCGAACATTTTAGCAGAGCGCGATTCTTACTGTCGGAACCGTATGAATGATAAAGTTTTGGGTATATGATTAAGGTTTGTTTTGTTGCGTTTCCCGTCTTTTGTCACTTGTGACATATTAGGCGTGCCACGCACGTCAAAGTCACATGCGTTTCTGATTTTTGCCACCTTTTTGTTTATCTAAAGATGCTTTGCTACTGTAATAAGCAAGATTTACAATGTTTTAAAGCCTTTTACCAGTCCTTTTACTTACATCCCTACCATATCTATTGCATAAGTGATTTATCTTCTCCAGTAGTCCTCATTTGTTGAGTTTTATTGACATGATATGAAAAATTGGTTACATTAAAGTGTTCATTTTTATTGAATAACTGCAGTTCGCTCTTTATAAGTTCGCAGCCACATTTCTCTGTCTTCTTTTCATTCTTTTTTCTTAGGGAACTTGAAGAGTAAAAATTATTACATATTCTGTAATTGTTGTCTTCTGTGTTTTCTTTGAATCCAATCCCTCTGTTCGGATTTCAAAGAAAATTGCCATTTTGTACATATTTTTACATGGTTTAACTTTTTTGTAACGTTTGCTTCAATTAGATTTTCTTGAGAACAGCAAAATATGGACGAGGAAGAATTATTACTGGAAACACCGAGCACATTCGTAAGTTCCTTTCTTGAAGACGGTCATTTTACGTTGCATTGTACATAATTGTATAGAAAACGCTTTTTTGTTTGTTTGATGAGCAAGCTTTGCATTAATGGAAAATGGTTGACTTCCCATTCTGTATCGGTAGGCCTATATATTTCTGTTAAGTATTCGTCCACATATACGTGTAAACTCTCATGGTGTAGCACTAATCCAGTTGTTTTGGACTTTACAGTTTACCATTTATTTTAATACTTGTTTGGAATGGAATCTGGAATTATTTCACAGCCCACATTTTTAGGATGTCAGTAATCTGAGCGAACTGGACGAATCAGCAATTTTGGGAGATGATGACATTCAGGAGGAAGGAAGTATAAAAGATGAAGTTGTGGAGCATCATGAAGAAACTGAAGAACTTGACTATGACGAAGATTTGGAAGCCGAGAAAGCACCACGTTCATCAAAATTTACTTCTGAGCGAGTATGTCCGTGATTCCGTATCGTTCTTCTGGTTAGGAGAATTAACAATTTAACTATAGTACTGATATAAGAACCAAGGAATATTTCTTAGAGAGATCTCCGCTCTGCTTGTGTTTTAGGCACTATTGCAGAGGCGTTCTTTGCTGAACGAAGCGCTGTCAAAGAGAGAAGATCAGAATCGAAATGCTGCCACAAATAGTGCCTCAATCAGCAAATCGGTAACATGTTTTACTCTCATTTCAGTATAATATATTTTTCCATGTTTTCTTATCGTATTGATCCTTTTTGCTTATAATTTATTTTTAGTGACAATGTGAAGTTAAGAAAATTTACGAATTCTTAGAACTTTCTTAGATTTACATAAGAATTCTAAATTAAAATACACTTATATAAAATTGTTTGGAAGTCGTATTACCTTTGGTTGTGCTGGTATGTGTATTCCAAAGCACTGTTAGTTTTTGTATCCAATTAGAAGATTTACTCTAAATTTGGAGATTTCGTTCGCATAATACTTTAGTGGGAATCTAAAATCTAATATAGTATAATTTTAAAGGTTGAACCGATAGGCTTGGAGGGAAACTCATCTGCAGCACCTCAAGCTCATCCGTTGAATAGTACAACAGCAAGCACGACTCGTGTACCAAAAGTTTTTATCAATCCTCATCATCGAGGCTTAATTAGACCGCAAGGGTCAGCAACGCATAATTGTAAGGATATAACCGGTTAATAGCGTAATTTGAATAAGTAGTAAGCCTATGAATTTATATATTGTCGTTAGCTGTAGTGGCCACTTTTTGTTGTAGTTTATTTTTTGTGATATATCAAGTCTTGATTTTGTGCGTCTTGATATGCGTTCCGATGATCCAGAAAGTGTTTTGCTGTTGCTTTAGTGAGTTTCAGAAGCTTGCACTAGTGAAATAAAGCTCACTTAATTACAGTTGCTAAAAAAGCTATTCTGATTAATATGTAAGATCTAAGATTCTACTGATATAACTGTTAAATCAGTAAATCTTGAATTTCATATTTTTTTAAATCATTTGCAGTACCACTGCCTTGGGAAGCTGCAGTCAGAGTTCCTAGCGTACCGGGGTTGCGACATCCGGTAACTCTTCCTCCACCGAACAGTGTCACAATATTACCGCAAGTGTCACATTCTGTTCCATTTCCTGTAAGTTTGTCGTTACATGTCAGTACTGTGCTTTCTAAAGCAAAATATTGGTAGAAGAATGAGGCATAAAATTTGCTTGAATAAGAAATATCTGCCCGAGATTATTCTCCGACATGCATGAAACAAACAGTCACGATTTCGTACGTCTTTTGCGGACATTTACTAAGAGTGCTCTTCACTAAAAGGTCTTCTAAGAGGCTGAAGATGCCTATGATCAAACATCCTCTTCCTTGATTGAGCTGTCTGTTCGAACTAATTATATTTAGCCAGTTAGCGGAATATAGGATTTTTTAGATCTTTCAGGTTTCAGAAAAATATCTCCTCGTGTTTTGACACTACCCATATAAATTACTTATCGCCTTGCGATAAAGTACCCAAATGTCATTGCGATTATAAAAATGTCGAAACTATAAGTATGCATCAGTCTTTATCAATAACCTTTTAAATACTTTAAATTAAATAGTCATTATTATTCGGACTAGAATTGTTATCCTCCTAAAGTTTAGTATTTTCAGCCAGTACCCACTTAAATTAATTAGTTTTCTACATATGGTTATTGAGCACTTTCTCCCCCTTATTTATTCCACATTTCAGATTGTTCCGTCTTCATCTACTGATTTTTCACGTCCACCACCACAAATAATGCCACTTCCGAATTATTCAACACCACCCCCTTCTATTTATCCTAATCAGTTCATGGCAGAATCTGTTGGCCTAATTCCATCCGTTGGACAGTGGGACCAAATGGTGGAAGGCTTTTTGCGTCGTACAACGGCTCGTAGTAGATCTCGTTTCTCACGCTCACCGCGTTCTTCCTCTTCTTCACGTTCAAGGTTTATCACATAGATTATTTCAAGAGTTACTCATGTGTTAATTTGGTTAAATTGTTTGCTATTTATTGTATATTTGTTTTCAAAATTCATTCAGTCAAGTATGGTAATTATTCAAGTTTCATATTTTTTTTTTTTATTTACTCCATGACAAGTTCTACTGCCCTGATGTCTTTTATTTCTGAATATTCAAGTAATCCGAAAATTATTGATGTTTTTGCGTAATACAAGATTTTTTGTCAGATTTCTTTTTCGGATTTTTAATTTGGCAGCCAAAATTGATTGACTTTT
This sequence comes from Setaria equina, assembly GCA_003012265.1. Lineage (NCBI taxonomy): Eukaryota > Metazoa > Nematoda > Chromadorea > Rhabditida > Setariidae > Setaria > Setaria equina. The sequence continues at coordinate 48,277 of PQVD01000832.1, read as the reverse complement.
GGAAGTAAAACTATTCCTTATTATTTATTTGCAACTGGTCAAATTTATTCAAATTTGATTCACAGATCGCGTTCATACTCGTCTCATTCTTCAAGTTCTACAGTAACTTCACGTTCCTCATCGCGTTCACCTTATCGCCGTGTTCATTCACACAGCCGCCGTTCATCTTCCCGTCGTCCATTTAGCTATCGGTCGAGGTCCAGATTTCTTATGTTTCTTCACACATTCTATGGTTGAGTTCAGCTTAGATTTTTTTTAAGTACTGATATTCATAATAATATTTGTAAACGTATGTATTGAGTTTTTAGACGTTTTAGTTTGATTAAAATTAGGAATGCTTTTTGCGCACGTTTTCTTTCGAGGAAAGTTCTTGATACTTTTAGAAATGAGGCGATTCGCCGACGTCCTGGAGATCGTTTGAGACAGTCTAGCGATGGTCGTAGGGAAGCAACATATCATTCTGATCGCACCAGAAATCGTGTAAATGATGTAGCGAAACAGGTTAGTTACGCAGATGTCTCTGAGGCTCTTCTCTTCTATTTGAATTTGGTGCGAGATATTTTTTATTTGAAATTTTAATTGCTTCAGGAAAAAACAATTGAATGTGCGAAAGCAATTGGTTTGGATAGTGAATACTTGACAAAGTTAGAGGAGCAGAAAAAAATGCGCGAAGTAATTTTGCGTAAAAAAGAAGAACGACGCATTCAAACTGTCCAGCGCCTTGGAGGACCAATTTCTGTATCTGATGAGAAGTCTGCGAGACAGATGAGTCGTACTAGTAATTTTGGTGAACGACGAATTGAACGAAGTCGGAGAGTAGATGAAGAGCACTCTAGAAGACATAAATTTGACAGCAGAACACGAAAAACGAGTGGAATTCGAAATGGTAGAAAGGAACCTGTGAGTGGTGCAACTAGTGATGCTTCACGAGGAGCGGCTAACAGTATTGGATTGGATACATCTGCTTGTGCAGAAAAAGGTATAGCTACCAGTAGTAATGTTATGCAAAAGGTGGAGCCTGCAGCAACAGCAAATGATCCCAATATGGAACAAATATCGACTGGAGTTACTGCTACTACAACAACTACACTTACATCAGTTCGTCGTGCTAAACGAGAGAATGAACAGAATCCGGAAAGAATACGAAAGAAAAAAGCTTATTTAGCTGTTGTTGTTAACTCGTTGAATCAAGCTCCGATTAATGTAGACAGAATCCGGATCATCGCTGAAACTGTAGGACCAACCAAGGTATCATAGATTTTTCTATGAATTTCTTTATTATGATTGTTGAACATTTATGGGAGTGGCGTAATACGTGAGGATGCTATGTATGGTTGAAAGGAATGAGGATTTGTTCGGTTGGAAGAATTATATAATGCAAAATCATTATCTTATTTAGAAAGTGTGGCGATCTTCAGAGAATACCGTGTCACTTATTTTTGAAGAACATGAAAGCGCCAAGAAATTCATGTTTCATTACCACAAGTTCGTTTATTTTCCACAATTTGTAATCGTCAGTTTTCCAATATAGTTCCGTCATCCTTAACCACTATCATCCAGCATCGGTGGAATAAAAATCGCTGTAGTAAGGGTGTACATTAATTAGATAGGAAAGTAGTGTAGAAAGGATTCACTGAGAAATAGTTAAGAGTTAAGACCAATAGTAAAGTTCATGAAAGAAACTCATTTAACATTTTCCGCACTTTTAAAAAGCTGTCTGAGATTGCTTATTGGGAGATGACGTGTGCTGCTCCATTTTTAATAATTTAGTGGAAGCAACTGTAAACGGAGCTTAATATTTATTGCTTTTTTTCTCTTTCAGCCGAATAATTCATGGTGTACAACTTACTGTAACTCTACAAAAACTATTTGCCAATTTGACGGAACTTCCATGAAAAAGATCTCCGTTGCTGTTGGTGAGGTTTGATCCAATTCCATTCAGTTTGATAAAAGAAAATGTCGGTTGGTAGCTATTCATTTCAAATGTTATCTCATGAATTGCATCAGTATCATTAAATTTCTAGGTTTTGATAGCTGTAATAAGAAGGGAAATATCACATGAGACTAGTTGAAGACAGGATGATCGAATTGGTTCATTCGCTTTTTCAAGTATGGGTCTTGTGAAAAGGACAGCGATTGTAATAATATAATTATAGTTGATAAAGTTAGTAATATAGTAATAGTTGAAGAAATAAAATGTTGTGATTTCTGCAGTTTTTTTTTTTTTTTTTTTTTTTCTTTTTTTTTGGTGTCAGTGCTTACATTTCACATTCAGATTATTCCTATTTGTCACGTTAAGAAACAGTTGATTTGCTCTTATTTTTAATTTTATTATTCCAGAAAGAAGTATAATTTGATTGTTGAGAAGCACGTCAGTGCTGTATTATTATCTGAATCATTTTTAGCCGTTTACACATGAAGAGTGATTGAATTTATATATTTTATTATTTTGTTGCCGCATTTCTTTTCCCTTTGGGATGGCAAACATGTTGGATTTTGACTTTGATTCTTGCTAATTTCGGAAGCATAATTTTATTGAAGCTCATAATCCCATTTTGTTAATTTTGTTAACTCTTGCTTCTAACGAAATCTATTTGACACTAAGCAATCATGAATGTTTATATATTTTAATAATTTGGTGCCGTATTTCCCCTTCTTTACGTAAATTATATTCATTTTTAGCGCAGGAGTTCGTTGTTTGCCTTAATTCACGAAAAATTCGGGAGCAATTTCATGAGATTTGCATTCTACTTTACTAGTGAATATTTACCCCTGATATGAAAAGTTAAAAGTTCCCCTCAAATCAGTCTTCGTTCTGGCTACGGAATGTTGAAGGAATTGTTTACCATTTTTGATGATTCACCGCTATTAGTTTATACGTTGCATCTTTGAATTTCACGTTGTTATAAGTTATAATACTTTGCTTTTAACTTTTTCGTTTATGAACTCTGTTCTCTTACAATTTTTATTCAAATCGAGAAAACACTGGATTGGGCTTGAACATGACTGTATATTATTTCGTACTTTCAATTATTCATTCATCTCTCTGCTTTAGATCGTTCTTTGTTCTTGAAATTCTTGAAAGTCGTTTCATAAAGGTCCTCTTTGGTAATAGATAGAATGATTCCTTCTCTATAGTGACGTCATGAAACTTGATTTGATTATACATTGTTCTAAAGAACTGTGGTTTTCGATTACTGTTGTGTTTCTGAGGCATATTACTATCATATAAACTACCGTTGCATCTCTCGTTCTCTCATTTTATTAAACAAAGTTTGGAACTTTGTTAGATTCCTCATGGTTACTTTTAATTGGAATTGTATGAAAATTCAGCTTACCATGCCAATGTTTTAAAAGTTGGCTTTTCGAATTTTTGAAGGCCTTCAAAAAGTATACCGCGCAGTGTCGCAATGTATTCCCGCGATAACCTGTGGATATCTAACTAAATCGATGACAGTTTATCCCCTAACAGTTTGTTTATATAGTATGATCGACGGTTCTTAGTGATTACGGGTGTAAAGAAATCTCAGTCATCGTGACGTTTTTTTAATTCCTGTATAATGCTATTTTATCATTTTCAGCACTGGCTTACTGTAATGAACGAGTAGAATTGGTAAATAAAAGATGTTTTCAATTGAATACATTCTTTATCGATTTGTATAGTTTCTTTTCCAACCACAATACCTCTTGTTGTCCCATATTTTTTGAAGTCGAGAAGACAAACTGTAAAACATTAATATTCGTACTGAAATAAAAACTATTCTTCTGTTTGTTCAGTACAGTGAAGTGTGGTTCTTTTTTACGTTTGGGAAGAAACTCTGCGGACATGAATGCTTACTACTGCTAATGAACAGTGCCGTATTTACCAAGTCCTTCATTTTTTTTTTTTTTTTATTTGCGATTTGTTTGCAGCTTCTCTATACGATATTTGTGAATGCATTTTATATGATATAAAACAATTATAGGGTGAAAAGATGAACAACAAAGAAAATGAGGGAGGACGGGTTATGGTTTTCATCACATCAAACCCTAAAATCAGCTCTTCTGAAGAGGGAATTAATATCCAATGTTTCCAGCCAAGTTAGAGACCTCTTCATATGTAGTACAAAGCTATTTTGAGCGCAGAAAAGTATTGCGAAAAGCTATAAAGCCTTCCTAAATATAGTAAAATAAAGCTCATTCTTCTTCTCCCCTCTTTTCCTCCTTCCACCATGGAAAAATTAAGGGAGTATAGTAGATTTTCATCGTTCTTACAAATAAGCCTAGAAATGAATAATAAAGCAATTAGCTGATCTCGAGAATGGAAATCAATTACATGTAATTAATTTAAAAACCACCTAATGATCTGGTAAACAAAGTAAAATGTGTTGACAAAAGACCTAAAAATGTAGAATATATCATTATTTAAAACCATAAGACTTCCGAGCCGAGGCATCGTTTTCATCAAAAACATTACGTCAACAGCACCATCAATATTTAATTCGTTTCACAATATCACTGAAATTTTTGGATTTTAGACTGTTCTTGGAAATGGTTTGGAATAGTAAATGCTGAAACCTTGAAAACGCAAGGATAAAATAATACGGGCAGTCAAAAAGACTTCAGACTCTTTAATCTACACTTGACTGACTTTAGAGAAGAGGTATTCTACAAATCTTGAAGTTTTGATAATAGAAGCACTACATGATCCTTTATTTATTCATTTATTTTTTTTTTTTTTTTTTTTTTTTCACTAAACCTAGAGTAAAACCTTACGATCTTTGGCCTTCAATTTTTCGTTTTTCAAGTATTTTAGTTATTTCGGAGAATTCACGATCCAATTTATGCTTCTCTCGATCTGGAGCACTCTTCCTTGTTTTCCGTCCATCATTTGTTTTAACCCCAAATTGATAAGCCGCTCTATAAAAAAAAAAAAGTTAGAATCACATTTTAAGAATTTCTGTACTCTAAGAAATATAGATAATATTAATATTAAATATTATTTTGTTCAATAATATAAGACGCTGCACAACTTTCGGTTGATCTAATTTTGCATAGCATATACCAGTAAGTTAATCCAATTCCGAAATGATCTTACTTTGGCATGGCTTCCTTTGATTCCATATACTTTTCGTAATCTTCATGATCCTCGAAATCCCAACGTTTCACAGGACCCCGTCTATTACCCTGGAATTATTTGAAATCTTAGATAAGAAACCCAGACCTCATAAATTGCGACTCGCGGATGTAGAATTCCAACTGGGTATTTGAACTTATGCAATTTCTGATTTATGATTAGTCCAATTTACACGAGAATTTTATTGGGGACACAAAATTTCAGCACTCTGCTTTCACTAACCATATCCATTTTCGAATAATCTGCTTCATCATCGCTTTCTCCGGCAGCCTCATACATACCACCTGGATAGCACTCCGCATAGCCTTCTGTTTCCATAGGCACTTTTTTCTTTTTTTCTGGTGGTGCATCATTCTCCACTAATTTCACCACTTCCCTGCGTTCAACGCGTCTTTCATCATCTCTTGTACGACGTTCTCGATCCCGGTCTCTACCTCTTTCGTAATCGCGATTCCTGTCCCGATCACGATTCCTTTCTCTATCACGATCCAATTCACGGTCGTCAAAGTATCTACATTTACAACATTTTAAAACTATATGTTAATTTAAATAATGAGAAGATGGCTGAAATGTGGAAAAATTACGGTTCACGTGCGTCACGAAACTTAAGAATGAGAAAAAGCCTAATGTAGCAGAAAAAAAAAAAAACCATATCGTATCCTGAATAAATGATAAATAGATAAATTAAGTGAAAAGAAGAAAAGCAAGATATTAATACTTACGAAGAAGGCTTCGGACGTTTTCGGTCTCGATCTCGTCGCTCTCGATCACGATCATTTCTGGAAGCAGTGAAATCTCGTTGGTCATCGAATATAGGTTGCGATGCGACCTTGACGTGCTCCTCGTTCGTGCCTTCTGTTTTTTTCTTCTTTTTCTGCGTGTCAGCACGTAGGTATGACAACACTTGTGTAAGCTTCTGAAAATTGTAAAAAACAACGGTGATTAAAATCTAGTCAAATAATCATTGGAACCCCAATAAAAAATGAAATCAAATAACCTGAATGAGCATATTACTGGTATTAATATCATGAGTACTTTCTGTTACCGGGCAATCATGAACAGATCGCAGCAGTGTAGTGGGTAAATCATTGTCTTCTTCTTCCAAATCTACTACATAAGCCATTCGACCTTTCCTAAATTTCCACTATAATGACAACTTAAAAAAAAATGAAGATCGAACCAAATTAACAAGAAAATATTATACTAGTAGTCCTACCTAAACAATTCATTACAAGCAGGAAGTTCATTCTGGAACAAAGCTCGATGAATATTTCGAACCATCCGATTATCCGACTGTGGTTCGCCTTTTTGGCTGTCTTTCTAGAAAAAACTCATTATTTGCCACTATTTTTGTTTAACAATAAAACAGAAACCATGAAAGACAAATCCATTCATAACAAAAATTAGGCTTGCAGTAAGCATATTTTATTTGCGCATAACCTGCGCAAAATGAGAAAGAAATATAGGTGAATAAAAAGCTTTTGATGAATGAGTATGACCTACATTATACTGTGATTCCAATGCCTCGTCATTCTTTTGCTCTCTCATGGCTATTTCTGAACGGACTTTATGCAGCAACGAATAGTCCAAACCTTTCACTAAATGAGTATGCTCCATATCGCCACCAAGATATTTACTTTCCTGCAAATTTGTTCTTTCACACTCATTAAACCTATCAACACCCAACAGGATGCTATTACGTTGATTTTTCTTACATCAGTAGTAAGGATACATCTTCTGCAGTAAAATTTTTTAAATTTCCTAGAAATTTGGCATGAGATGCAACGGATCACCTGGATGGCCTGTTTCCGACGTTGTGCCGCATCAGCTGTTGCACGCACATCACCAGGTACCGCTCGATAAGCATTATTCGCGTGAAGATCATCAACAGTATCATCCTTTCCAATCCCTTTTCGCCTTTCTTCTGCTCGATCGCGATAATTTTTTAAAATTTCATTCAAATTTGATGGTCCTATAAAACTATTTCCTTTTCGTCTTTACTTACACAATGTCACAGCTGTATCATTTCACATTACCATTGTAAATGACTGAAAGATGAGATATACCGTTTATATTTATCCTGTCTCCTCTTGTTTGTATTAAAAAGCATCTTGTATTCTACAACTTCCAGTGAAAGAACTTGAACCTGAATGAAAGAACACAAACCAAATATGTCATCCTCGTCATCTATGCTACTTCGTTCCTTCTGTTTCTTCGTTTTTACTCCGGTACTGTGGCTTCTTTTTGAACTACAATGAAAAGGTGCTAAAAATATAAGATATTATACCAATTCATTATACAATCAGAACAACTCTTTTCACTGGAATGCACTAAAGTATTTACTCAGCAGCTTGTCGGTGACTGAATGAATGAGTAGCTTGTGTCTGCGGCCCTCCGTTAGCATTTGTGGATGTCTGAGTTGTTTTTTTCGTTAATAGCTGCCGGAAATCTTCGTTACGTAACGTCCCCGTAGGCGCATTTCGTCTGAAAATAATAATGATTAGTTCTCTCTGCATTCATGCGGAAAACTACAAAATGCACCAAACACAAGTTGGGAAATGAAAAAGCTTCTAGCTAAGTTAATACAGAAAGAATGGACTCAGGATTGATCAAAATCAACGGTGTCCTTCGTTCGCTTTTGCTTTTGATTTCTGACAAGCTTACATAAAGGAAAGTTTTGAATGAAAAGTATATTGGTCTGTGAGTGATAGCAAAAAATGAAAGATATAGTATTCAGCTGGCATAGTTTAACTTTCCTGTAAAAGAAATACACTCACGAATTGACACTGCAAGTGAAAGTGAAAATGAAAAATCTATCAGTAATACTCAACACATGAAAAAATAAGTTTTACCCCGTAGAGGATGACGTGCCTAAAAGCTCCTTCAAGTCAGTCTCCATAACCAATTAGAGGCTGGCAGTGAACCTGAAACTGGAATTTTCCAGTAAGCGCACATATGAATGGAAGGATATAACGGATATGATAAATCTCGACGTGAAAACATGACGTTGTTAGAAGGATTCTCGAGCAAGAAAAGAGAAAGCAAGCAAATGAACGAAACAAGTCTAAAAAAAAGAAATTCCAAAAACAAAAAGAACCAGATACTTTTTGCTACTCGCCTCCAAGCCTTTGCTGAGTTTGTGATCTTTGAGACAGATTGTTATTTAAGGCGTGCTTTTCAAAAGAAAGCAAGAAAACATGAAAACGATCATTGGTGGTAGAAAAAAATTTGTGAATATGTATGTGGGCGTTGAAGAGACGAAGCACGCGAATGCTACAGATAATTAGGACATGAGAAAGATTGTAGAACTTGGAGAGATAACAGAGATTTAGTGTTTCAAGGGACGTCTCTTATGATTGTTATGTCTTTCAGCTTCAGCCAGAGATTGAGAGTGTTATGCTGCAGTATTCGAACAGGAGTATGTGACAAGCTTTTGAATTTAAAAGTAATGACGGTAAGAACTTTGCGGCTGATGAGCTATGTCCTATACGTGATAAGACTGTAGATTTGCGGCCGATAAGCATTTACACGTAATAAGCCTATGACAATTGGTAGACGTGGTGTCCGTATGAGCCGGCTGTCAGTAGTGCTTCTGACGTAGAGCTTGTGTTTCCTCTCCCTATCTTTCTTCCTCAGATCCAGAAATAAGACTCGCCGTTTAGAACTTAAGATGTCCAGCATATAAAAGTTAATTACTAAGTCCTCGTCATTCATCTTCAGATTAATAATGCAATACAGTTGGCGTTATTTAATAAAAGAAACTTTTAGGAGGCGCCTTTTTAAATGAAATTTCTTGAACTATTTGACTGACATTTAGTTAACTAAAACGTATTAATATTTAGGTGCTTCTCGCATGATTAAAATGATGGATTTCCTTGAACAGATGAGATGATAACTAATTTGATAAACTTTTTGTCAATTGTTTAACGTCAGTTTATAATGTCTTTTTAAAGGAAAGTAATAATTCGGATTGATAGTTTTACACTTGAAGATGAACTTCAGACAGAAGTGCAAGTTACTTTTTCACAAAGGAAGATGTCTAAGTAGTCTCTTGTGTGAAATGATACTACGATAGTTTATCTGTTGGTCATCTAGGAAATATTGTATGTTTTTTGTTTTACATCAGTGCGAATTTTTGTGAAAAATGATAAAATGTGTGAACCTTTCAAAGCAATAGACACTTTGGATCATAACGATAGTCTTTATTTATGGAATACTGATCAACAGTTCATTGTGAAGCATTACAAAGAGCACTGATTATCGATTTATTGATTGAATAGGCAATCAGATAGAGTTTAAATATGTCTTTAAGATAACTGCTAGAAGAATGTAGCTTTAGAACATAAGTAAAATAATGAATGAAATTACAGTGAGCAAAGCAGCATTGCATGGTGGCACAGTAGGTGAATGTTTACCGATGAACGAGTCGGGTACGAACACACTCCTCTGGTAATTGTTTAGTGTTGCTACAAAATTAAAATATACCAGAATGAGACTTTTTTAAATCGTGCTTGGTTGACTTAACATCGATTGGATCATTAATGAGTAGATTTCGTCAAGTTCGATCTTCGTTTTCCTCTGTTCATCTCATTTTTTTTTTAGTTCACTTTTTACATACTACACTACAGGTGATAATTATATCACTTACCCAGCGATCGGAATTTTGGTTGTTGCATATCAGTTGCAGCACCGATCCTCTCCCATATTTCTTCAGTGTTATTGGTAACCTAAGTTTATTATTGTTGGTTAGTGATGTGTTGATTGCGAAACTTCACTAATGGTACCTCATCATTTAAACATCTCAGTCAAAATATGCTTCAGTATCCCAAAGTTCAGCTTATGTTATCAAACATTCCAGAATGTATCTCAAACATTCAGTCGTCTTCAGTGATGCCTGATTAGCTTTCCATCGATTCAACGTCAATTCAGAGAATTCATGAACATATTCTCACAGAAACTGCATACACAATTTTGTAATTTAAGATAGAAAATTGTAGTTTATCTCTTGGTGATTCTTTAAATCGACCACTTCCTTAAGTAAAAGTTTTAAATTGATTGAAACCTTACAGGCAATCGCATTCGTAACATGGTGAAATGAACAAATGCTGAACTTCGATTCTGTTCTTGTTTTCCTCCTCCTAATTCTTCTACTGGACGACCACATTTTGGTTCCGGTAAAATTTGAATATATTTCAAACCTTCCGTACCATCATATGGTTTTTTACGCAGAATTCCACCAAAATGATACCAGACACGAAAATAATTTGCTTGACGTAGTAGTTTACTGCATGCTACCTAGATGGAAATATTGATAGATGGATATAATACGAAGTTTGATGTAAAAAACAATGTTTAGCATATTTAGGACAAATTTGTTCAACAATTCCAATACCGTACACTTATGTATCTTCGTCTCTAACTATCAGTAAGAATCAACGTTGTGTAATGAACGATTTCTGATAATGAAGAAGCGCTTAAGTGACCAGGAGAATGACGTTTTGACTGAGATGATCAGTGGGAAAAATGTTGTGGACCGTGATTTCGTCGTTTGATTTTGATACAGCAGTGAGTTGAAAGCTGAAAATGGTAGCCTACTTTTATGTATTTATTTGAGTGATTTCTAATTGAGACGATACTTTGGGATGAGCTCACGTATCGCGAAGTGGAGAAAAAGGTAAAACAGTTGGGTTTCCAAAGGAAGAATGACTTGCTTGCAATCCGTATTAACTTTCGCAGCCTGTATCAGAATAAATTCGTTCCGTTCTGCATTCTTAATTTGCATAATTTTATACTTATCTCCTTTTTGAAAATATGATTCCCGACAAAAATGACGATACTACAATGAAAATTTTACCTGCTAATACTTCTATTGAGCGATAATACAACTGATAAAATACTTTATGATTTATCCAATTAGACAACTTATTCACAACTTGGCTATCTTTTTCTTAGCAGTCTTCATCAGAGGATTTCATTCATTCAACACCCTTCATGGGCTTTGCCTCAGATTTTCAGATTTCGAACATCAAGACCTATGCAGTGGTTACGCTGGCATTAACATGAGAAAATGTACCGTTGTAGATCCCAGAGGTAAAACAGCAGCTCAATCGTAAGCATCTAGGCTATCCCATCACTCAGCATGATTTATCATCTGATAGTGATAAAAATAGGGGATCCGAAAGGAACTCATCCTTTCAATAATAGGATAGTTATCAATGTTGCGATTATATTTGCAAACCTCTTCGTCTTGTAGCAAATTCAAATTTTCGTGAGAAACCATTTGCTCTGTTCCTTTTATCATATAAACAATGGCAACAAGCAGAAGATCTAAAAAGTTTCGCTGTATGAAATTTTTTCTGTAAATATAGATAGTTTAATTTGCAAAAAGGTGCTGGAAACTCGACAAACTAAGTCAAACTTAATGATTTAAAAAAAAAAAGCTTGTGGATTTAATAATCCACGCATATCTGGATCAGAAGCAGAAGACTAATTACGGCTGGGGGTTTACTGACACACCAAATTAATCGTGACTGAGGACGATATTTTCTACAAACTACTGACCGTACATGATGTGTGCAACGATGAAAATGATTTATAAACAAGTGAAGGTCCGTTTTTAAAAATTCACGGAATTCAAATTAAGCTGATCTATGCGAGCGAAGATTGATATGTTTAAATGAAAATTTATGCAGTCATTATTTTATGAAAAGTGTGATGAAAGAGTACTGAATATTAAGTTACCTAAGTTTAATATATTAAGTTTAACGACAGATTTATTTTAAATTACAACTATTTTCTCCTCTCCCAATAATTTCTCTCAGTCACAGTTTCTTCACATTATTTCTTCTTTGCATTTCTGCTAATCTTATGAAGTTCAGGTGTCTAGGAACTATATTTCTTTGAAGGATTTCAAAATCCTCAAAAAAAAAATTCCATCTCTCCTTCTCTCTCTCTCTCATAGTATCATGACAGCCATCACTTACTGATGTTTGGCTACATTAATGGATTCATTCAGAAAAAGCCGATTGACAGGCGCCACCTTATCTGATTATTCCATACCATCAAATAATTACTGTTGTATATGAAAAATTTCACAACTTCCATATGGTCCGTATGCCAAGAAGAAGTAAGATACATTTGTGTACGGTAGCAAAGTTCTGATAGCGAGCATTAATGAACGGTAAAGAGTGGCCACCGACTGCGATAATAGATGTCGCTTGGCGTTAAAATGTTTTCAGGAAGTAGAAATGAGAATATTAGGCGACAAGATAATATTGGTAACGGATGAATAAACAACCTGAAATACCGACTGATTTTTATTAAGTAAATGCCTTAATGAAGCGTAAGGCGAAAGCAATGCTTCTGTGCCATTAGAAGATTCCATCTGAGGGAGATGGCATTGTCATTCCAAGGCGTTAACTCTTGGCACAATTTAATTTGAGTCTTCAGAAATGCAAGATTCAATTGATCCATTCGTTCGAGTAGAAATGGAACGAAACATTCTCAGAGAGTTGAAGCTCTTCTCATTTTGCTACACTTTTCATCAAACTATTTTATCTAGCTTCTAGCCATGCAGTACTTTTTCTTTTCACATTTTCATAAATAAAAAAACAGCAATGAATGACACATCATTATGGTCATTTTTATTAATTAAAATAGCAAAAAGAGATTATGATCATTATGATCTATAAATGCAATTTCTTTTGAGAGAAATTCTTAAAAATTACAATTTTTTGAACACCATTTTTTTATTCAATCTCTACTGTTTTAAACTTGATACTGCATTTGGAATGAAAAAAAAAAAGAATTAATTTGAAAATAATATGAATTGCAAAAATTTATTAAATTTGAAAGAGGGAAGTAAAAAAAGACAGGGAGCCTGAAAGAAGAGGTAGTACATATGTCACTAATTAATTTTATTTTAAATTAACAAAATAATAATACCGATTAGCTCATCATTACTTTCATCATTCAAAACAACAAAAAGGATTGCATAAAAGTTTGTCGGTACTAAGCCACCAACTATTATTATTCACGAACAGTTGCGCAGCTTTTTTTTTCTTTGATAATCTGTTGCATTATTTGATAAAAACGAATTGCCGCTCTTTGATGGATTATGAATAACTCTCGCATAATATTACAAAGAAGAAAATAACATTTATCCTTCTAAAGAAAGAATTCTGGTTTCATCACCGTATCACACTTTATCATCCATCTAAATAAAATTCACTTATATTACTTTTCTTCACAGTCCAAAATAGTAACGTGAAACATATCCAGGTATTAACAATCCATAAGAAACAAAATTTAATTCTGCTTTGATTAGTAGAGAACAAACATTTTGCTTCACTCTTGCTGTCAGCAATTTTAATTAGCAGATTTCAAGAAAAAAAAAAGGTTGAAACTGCAGAAGTCCGTGAAATTGAACGAAAGACTTCATTTGAAAACGATTCCATTTGAAACTTGCTACTGTTTCTCCCTGTCCACTATTTGAAAACCTCGTTTGCTTTTTATTTTGTTCCTTCAAAAATTTAAAATTGTTAACAGCAAGAAAAGCACTCCTTAGTGACTGGGCTTAACTGAACAGATGCCTACCGTATGCCAAACTTCATCACTTCTTTGCACCATTCCTAGTGCCAAGAAGAGGTGGGACTCTGTTTGTCCACAACAGATGGCAAATGTTCCTGTAGTATGGCAAACCCAAAAGCTTTCTTTGATTGGTAGCTGCCTTCTCCCTTCTAAACTTAGCTACTTTTTTAGGGTGACTGATGGGAAAAAAAAAAAAAAAACGAACTGATAACTTAAGGTCTTTTCTTCTCTCTAAACTCCATGGAGTTTTGCACCATTTACATAAGGTATTGAACAGCCTCGAAATTTTCAAAATGAGAAAGATGGATAAACCTGAAGGATTTTCTTTTGAAGTGGAGTAGGATTGGTAAAACAGAGGAGAGGATCTATTCCTGAAGCTTCAGGAGGAAAGTATTTTCTGTGGCAATGTCAACTCATTGCTTCACTTAAAGGAAAGAACTTCTGATACTTTTAAAAAAAAATTTTGTCACTTTATATGTGTTGTTTCATTTATTCTAGCTTACTTAACAGTAACATTTTCACTACAGGTAAAAGATACTATCCATGATAAGATAGTTCATGAGTGGTACCTAACGGCTTACGAATATGTAAAGATGTAGAAGTATTTGAATTTCAGTAGGCTGTCATGAATGAAATTCTTGTACTCCAGAGAGAAGAGGGTAACGAAAAAATTCGTATCGGTATATCACATCGGAAATTATGGGAAGAATTTCATCGTAACAATAATGAAATGATTCTGACAAGTAAAGGAAGGTAAGTCTCTTTATGGAAAATTCAGGAAAAGAGAAGAGGGATAAATGAGAATTAGAGAAGATTTACTACTGTAATAAATTGTTTTATTGTAATGAGAGATAACTATTCTACAGTTAGCAACAACTTTGTTATATTGAAAATTTTTGTACAAATTTTCCCTCCCTCTTCAGATGCATTTATCCTCGAATTGGATATACCGTTGAAGGTTTAGAACCGAAAACAATGTACCTTATATGTCTGAAGCTATCTCGAACTGATCGTTCCAGGTAAACTACACTTTTTTTTCTCTTGTGCATGCAAAATATACAACTTCTGCTTCGAAAAGGTTTTTTTTTTCAGTAAAAATAAATTAGACTGTAAATTCAGGTACAAATATACAGCCGGTGAATGGCATACGGCTTCTACGGGAGATCCTGAAAATGAAACAAGATTCATTTATCCAGATAATGGGTCAACACACATTGGACAGTATTGGATAAACAATGGTATACGTTTTGGTAAACTCAAAATTACGAATAGCGCTAAAGATTGTTCCTCAAATGTTAGTTAATTTTTACAAATATTGATAATTTAATATTTAATATCACATGCTAAGTTGCTATTTTTATGAATAATAGTAATTACGTTTAGCATTATTTCAGACCTGAAGCTTATTTAAAAAGTAAAGTGGATGGATTAATTTATTTAAAACACCTTCATAGAAATTGATGTTATTTTCATCAGTTACCTATATAAATCAGTGTTTAAGAACTTATATACATATAACACCTACCTGTAAAACGGTAAATTTTCTGGGTACAAAATTGTTGCCATGCATTATCTGAGTCTCTTCTCATCCTATCCTTGTCACTTTTCATATAAATCCATCAAAATGAGCAATTTGAGCAGATATATACGTTGTAAATTGTTTGCTAAATGACATGTAATGTGTGTTTCTTCATGTATATTAAAGTTGCTGATAAAATCAACAATGGAGCCTCAGGCGATTCTTAACAAAGATATAACTAGGTGAGGATGTCTGGCTGATACATATCTCTTCTTTTCACATTATCGAACTTTTTTTTTGTTCTTGAATAATCCTTTCGGAATTTTTTCACACTGACGCTATCAAAAAGAAGTACCTGTGAGTCTTAATAAAAGTCATTTTGGAGCAGTTAATTATCAGTGTTATCTTATCATCCAAATTTGTTGCATCATCCTTACCATATATATTATTATCATCTACACTAGCATAGTACAAATACTCTTTTCAGGTACTTCTCACATCAATGCACAAATATCGTCCAGTTCTGTACATATACAAGGTTTATGCAACACCAGCATTATGTTTGGATGGTTCGACGATACTGACCAATCAATATCAACTGGTGAAGAGTTTTACCGATCAAATTATGGAATTTATAGCCGTTACAGCGTATCAGAATCAACGAATCATAGAAATGAAGAAGATACACAATAGTTATGCTCGTGGGCAACGTGGTGGAACCGTAAAGGGTAACGATAGTTTAACTTTGAACTTCTAAGATAGTCTTATTTCATATGAAATTCAATTTTATCAAAATTCATTTGATCATTGTAAATGTTATTCTTAACTAGAATAGACGGATTACATTACAGATAATAGTGACACGGTAGCTTCTGTTGGAGATGATCACTCGTTGCATTTATCCACCAGTCCTCTGAACAGATATAGACCCTATTGGTCTAATGGATCACATCATTTCCCGAACGAAAGATACATTCCACATCCAGTTCATCTACAACCATCCAACTTTCGTCCTTCAGTGACTTGTCCTATCCAACCATGTTCATCGCATTCCAGCAGTTCTGACCATGTCTCATTTGTCTCATCTACTAATCACCAGAACTCTCTCATTAATTCCAGTTTTTCATTAAACAATCTCAATGATTCTGGAAACACTCTCCGTACAGTTGTTTCAAGCCTACATAATCCATCTGCAACGATAGAACGTTGCAGTTTCTTGAATTCATCAGGTTTTACTAGACTGAGTCTTCCAAACATGTGGAATTACAGCACACTATGGCATCATTTTTCAGTGCCATATCCATCATTTGTACCACGTAGCTCATAATTTTTCCTGAAGACTATCAATTTCTGATTTGTGATTCTAATGATTATTTCCGATGATAATTCACAAGAACTTTCCAACTGAATCGTTGTTCTCTTGTTCTAGATTTACGGGTGCAATAGAGTTATTATAGTGCATAATGCTGACTGGAAATCAGTCTTCTCTCATAACTTCTCTGTTGTAAAAAAAATAGAATGATCTAAAACTAATCAAATTATAAAATGAAAGGTCAGTGATCAGAGGAACCAAATAAATCTCTTTTCTACCTTCTTTGCTCAAACCTTTCAGCGCTCAAAGATAACAAGTACAAATCCTCCTGTGGAATGGCCTTTTTCAATTTATGAAGACTAATTTTTTACACTGTAACCACAGTAATATTAACTGTGAGCTGAAAGAGCATCACATTTGGATTAATTAGTAAATTAGACATTACAGCAAATGAGAGATTAAACCAGAGTGATGCAACCTGGACAGCTAACTCTAAAAGATAAAACGAGAAAGAGAGCGAGGGAGTCGCACCCAACTTCAGCACAAACGCTTTGAAGTGGAAGAAACGAGGATTAAATATACCAAAATTTTTAGTCATCAGTAGTGATTTACTCACGAGCAATGTATAATGAGGTATATCATTACTAAAGGTAACTAGTTCTCAACAAAAGTATGCTAGCTGTACTTGAAATTTCTTCTAATATTAGAAGAGGAAAGTCTAATTTCCGTACACTTTCAATTCATCAATGTCTTATAAATTTGTTTACTAATTGGTATGAGGACATTAAAGCTTCCGATATAATAAATTTATATAAGAAACTGTTGCAAATCAAAAAAAAAGGTAGTTACCGAAAAGGAAAGAAAATGAAAACCCCGTTATCTGGCGAGGAGCTTAATTATATGATGCCTTAATCAACTACTCGAACTGATACTATTTTGATCATACCGCTTCGCGCAACTGCTCCTTCTAGTCTAAGTTGCCACGGCCGCTAAAATATCCAAACTAAGCTCCACTATCAAAGTGAGACCGATCCTCACACCAGATACAAACATCACTGTTCCTTAAGATATAAATTAGTTAATCAGCCCTTCAGCTCCAGCTAACATTTCCTCGTTTCCTATATTTATGGGCTGCTATTAACAGAATACAGTCTCTTAAAAACGATTACTACAACAGCACCACGTCATTGGCCAATCCTTAACTTCCTCCCTATATGCTGCACCAAACTGCTACCTGCATTTCAAAATTTACAGATTATTCGATATGGTTTTGATGCGCTGGTATACTTCGACATTACTATGCTACACCACAAAATTTTATTGCAATTTAAAAAAGGAAGTGGAAAAAAACTGTTATCATCCCATATCACAGCACAAAAACATGAAAACCGTAATTTCAAGTTCATAATACACGATTTCATTCCTAATCTATGAAGAAATCATAGCGAGATCACCAAATCAGTAGTTAAGCAGAATAAGAATCTAGCGACTAAGAAAATAAGAACTACAGGCTTATAACAACGACTGTTTCAAACAAAAAAAAAGAAGGGAAAGAAGAAGCTGCTTAAATCTAAGTGAGCTAAAATTATTAAAATTACATTATTCAATTTGCCAGATTTCTAAGTGTCTCAAAAGTTTCTATGACTTCCAGTGAATTCCAGAGACGTATAGGCCTATTTAGGATTATCACTGCCATTATATTTGAAAATATAACGGCATAATAAAAATAACTTTACTAGCTAAACACATTTATGTAAAGCAATTATCGCTAACTACTTATGCAAAATTCGCAAAATTAGTTTTCAGTTTTCTAAAATCAATATTTAGTTAGTAAAGAGCTGATGCAATACTATCAGATATACTAGTTGAGCTGCTCGAATGACTACGCTGTTGTAAAAAGAGACTTGGAATCCAATACTGGATAGTGTCGGTTGACTGATTATCAACCCAAGCAATGCCTTCTTTCACTAAATGCTCCAGTACTACATCGATGCGCCGTTCATCCCAACGTAAACGATCCATAATAAGTTCCTGAAAATAAATAGATTTTGGAACTAAAGTTTCCACTTTCAAGTGACCTACTATAAAATTAAGTCTGGGAACAACAAAATTAAGTCTTTTCAGAAAATTCAAAAGATTTAAATATACTCATAAATATTAGCTATCGTATAAAAGTAGCTCATCTCAAAGATAAAAAAATAATTGTAACTGTCGGAAGAGACTACTACTACAAAGGAAATTCTAGATTAAAAGGAAAAAATCTAGAAATTATCTACTAAAATTAACCTTGGTCACATAAGCAGCATCCTCAGCTAATTGTAAAACCCGTGAGTCATCCATGCTTAGCTCACCAGGAACACTTTGTACTAAAAATCGTCCACTTCCTAACGCAATCAGTTCAAAACCATTGCCAAGTACTTTCAATTTATCAACAGCACGCAAAATATCATCTCTAAATTTAAAAGTAAGTTTAAAAGTTTGTAAATCACACAGACTATGGTCTCGAATATATTTACTGAATGGACTCAAGTTTATTTACTCAGTTATTAAGTTCTACAAAAACCCGAAATTCTTGTGTTTAAACCCCAATACCTTTTTATCATTAATTCAAAAACTTATACATGGTAACAGTATCGCGTCTCGTTCGTGCTCGTGAGCGCACCAAGCGATTTCTTAGTTCTTCTATTGTCATAACGCCACCATTTATATGGTTAGTAGACAAGCAAACTTCAACAATTTGCACCGCCAATTCGTAGTAAAAATCACCGACTCCAAGTTTCTCAGCCCAAAAACCTTTACTGGCTGAAATCACACAGTTTCTTTTTACTTTTTCTGAAAGAAAATATCATTCCTAAAGCAGCTTTTATGACTTAAGTTCGGTATAGAAACTTGATTTATATATATCTCATTTCTCCAAATACTTTCTTTTGGTCCTTTAGCGTAAGTAAAGGAAAAAAATTTCCGAATAATCAACAAATTCCTGAAATAAAATTAAAAAATGTCGAGTGTTGAAATGTTAGACAAGGATGGTGACATTACAAACTGAATTCCGTTTTTCATTTAATGATGGTTTCCCTCTCAAATTTAACTGATAAAATCACAAAGTGAAAAGGAATCTAAACATAAAATCTTCCACCCAACAAACTTACAAGCAAGAGGGTCGACACCAACTGAAGCACACATATCTTGGAAGTGTCGTCGAAATTGGGAATTCCGACGGATTTCATCGCGGTGTTTGTGAGCAAATTCTTCTAATTTTGTTTGGAAAATAGCAAGTTCTTGAGAGAACTGGTTTAATTGCTCACTAGCTAATTCGGCGCCTTTAGCTTGGAATTTTGTCTGGAAAGTGAGCATTTTGATTTTGACTTAATTACTCAGTAAAAAGACTGCTCTAACAACGAGTGATATGGTTTCAACGATCAAGCAAACAGAATGAGAACCTGGAGATCTTTCTTTTGCTGTACCGCACCTACTCCAACACCACGTCGACGAGTTGCCATTAGTTTTATGGCTGAAAACTTAGTTACAAGTAGGAAATTTCTAAAACAAATAAACGACCATAGAGAAGAAAAAAATTAAGCTACTAGTAAATTACACGCCAATTCATGTTAAGTACTCGAAGATCAAACGTGAACTAAGCGGAAACAATTTGACCCAAATGTATAACAGTCAGGTAACAGGAACGTACATTGTTCCTGTTATCAACGAGTTCACGATCATTTAAACGAAATGGTAAAAAAAAAGTGCCACGCTTCAAAGGCGCATTGGACAACTTTCTGGTATGAAGCTGCGAGAATGTAATACTTCGGTAATAACAGCTGTATATCGTCAGTGTTTTGCACTGGAAATAGTGAAGGTTGTGATGACGAGAGATGGAAAACATCTGGGTTGTTTGAAATCTGACAGGGTTGTTTTACTCTAGCGCAGGGTAGCTACGAAGTGATATAACGTAGTGTCAGGCATACAGCGTGCATGTGCATCTTTAAAGTTAGCCATGACAAATCTGGTGACGTTATGGGCAGAAGACTTTGATATCAGCAATTTTAGTACATGCCGAAGGAGATGTACCTAAGGAAATGTCCATTACTTTTCTACTGCTGAGTCGCTGATAGTCAATGGTCAGTCTTTCGCACTGTTCAACTTTGTGTTCTATCATTTCCACATTCTGTCTTACAAGCAAGTGATAGCAGTTTGAATTTTTAGTTGAAATTCAGAGAGCGAATGCACCCAACATTACGATGTGCACTTCACGTGGGAAAGAGTTTGCGACATGTGGTAGGTGGTCAATGGGTCACATCGCATTACCTAAAATGCCCTAGAGAAAAAGATGTCCGTTGGGCCAAGGTTGATATGAAACGAGAAGTAGAAAGCTACGATGTCGTTATCGTGGGTGGTGGACCAGCTGGTTTATCGTCTGCAATTCGCTTCAAGCAACTTTCGAAGGAGAAAAATATTGGTTGGTCCTTTTTTCTAGCTTTTTTAAGTCAGTCAGTTTTTTCGAAATTTTTTTCCTGACGACTTTCTTGAAAATCAAGTTTAAAATTTCGATTTAGGTGAGTTAGCAAATTGCACTGTTTTATTTTAAACTGCTGTTTCCAGTTTACTGGAAGCTAAAGGTATTCTTACCCAGGTAGTCTCGTCTTTTTCTAGCCCTCAAGTCCATGTCTTCATCATATCATTGATTGAATTTCACTTAAGTGTTCTCATAAATAAATCTAGTTCATTCGTGTTCATATCATGGACAAGTCATCAGTAGTACTGTACCAGTTTTATAAAATATGGATATAACACGCTAGATTAATTTGTTAATTTTGGATTTTTGGCATTTCGAGATCATATTTCAGATATTCGCGTTTGTGTAGTTGAAAAGGGAGCTGAACTTGGCTCACATATATTATCTGGTGCGGTGATTGATGTTCGAGCCTTAAATGAACTTTTTCCAAATTGGAGAGAAATGAACGCCCCAGTTTATCAAAAAGTTACCGTATGTATTCTTATTTAGTCAGCACCCTTCGTTTGGCTAAATCTTCATTTTACACTCTCATGCAAATTATCAGCTTCGTTTTAATACTTTATAGTCCGAATCGATGGCTTTTTTGACGAAAAAAGGTCGATATGCTTTGCCGTTATTGCGTGGAAACCCACTTGACAATAGAGGAAATTATATTGTCAGGTAAGTGATATTTGCAGCAGTTTACGAATTTCAGGTATTTGTGTTATTTTCATAAGATTTATACTAAATTTCTTTGAAGTACAGATTAGGCCATCTGGTAAAATGGCTTGGCGAAAGAGCAGCAGAATTGGGAGTAGAAATTTATCCAGGAATATCAGCTCAAGAAATTCTCTTTCATGAAGATGAAAGTGTAAAGGGCATTGCAACGGCAGACGTTGGAATAATGAAGGATGGTGCTCCAAAGGTATAAGTTTTCAGGACTTTTCAATGGTTTTTTTTTTCGATTAAGCTCATAACTTTTTGATTTCTGGGATTTGGAATCATGAATAAAAAGATATTTGAGCCATTAGGTAAGTGAAGAATTATCTTATTACCCGTCAGCTTGCTAGGTGAGAATGAGCTTGGGATTATAAGCAGGGGATTTTGTAACAGAAAATCTTGTTTCACGTATTTTTTAAAGTATTTTGTTGTTCTTTTTTCAGAATAATTTTCAACGAGGCATGGAATTACACGCGAAATGTACAATATTTGCTGAAGGGTGTCGTGGACATCTTACCAGCTTCTTGATGGAAAAGGCAAGTTTTGTACTAGTTTAGGACATTAAATGTCATTTTACCGAAGTATTTCAGGGAAATGCTTTTTTTTCTTTTAGTATCGTCTACAAGAAGAATCCGACCCAATGACTTATGGCCTTGGTTTCAAAGAGTTATGGTTAATTGACAAATCAAAGCACAATCCTGGCTACGTGCAGCACACTATCGGATATCCGCTGGTCAGTTGGTCTTTTTAATTAAGCATTTCTAGAATTTTTAAAACTACTGTGCAATAAGTTGGAAATTTATTAGCAGTATTTTTCAGGATTTTCAAAGACATGGCGGATCGTTCATGTACCACATCGAAGAAAATGGGCAGCCGCTTGTTTCACTCGGTCTCATAATAGGCCTAAATTACAAGAATCCTCATGTAAATTTATACCAGGTAAAGTTCAGCGTATCTTCCGAGAGTCGACTCTAGAAGTTTCTTTCATCTTCTGATTTTTCAGGAATTCCAGTTGTTTAAATCACATCCATCCATTCGTCATTATCTTGAAGGAGGAGAACGTATTGCATATGGTGCCCGGGCAGTAAATGAAGGCGGATATCAAGCTGTACCACAGCTCACTGTTCCTGGTGGATGTTTGGTTGGTTGCTCAGCGGGATTGATGGATCCGGCAAAGATTAAAGGTGTCCATAATGCAATGAAAAGTGGTATGACTGCAGCGGAAGCGGTATTCGAGGATTTAGGCCCCCAAACACGAAGTAAAATTTACTCAATTAGTGGCGAAAGAATATTGAATATTTTCAAATTTGGTAACATAAAATGAATTTGTTTCGTTATTCCTACATTTTCTTTTTTTTTTTTTTTTTTTAAATTTAAGCTGTTATTCCCGAAGAGTACGAGCCGAAACTATACAAGAC
Organism: Setaria equina; assembly: GCA_003012265.1. Classification (NCBI taxonomy): domain Eukaryota; kingdom Metazoa; phylum Nematoda; class Chromadorea; order Rhabditida; family Setariidae; genus Setaria; species Setaria equina. The sequence goes on along the minus strand of PQVD01000832.1, from coordinate 25,111 downwards.
CTATGTAATCAAAGAAATGCAACGAATGCGTAATGTTCGTCCATCCTTCAACAGTCGTTTCGGGTGGATGATTGGCTTGCCATATACGGCATTTTTCTATATGTTATTCCGTGGGCATGAACCATGGACTTTCAAAAATAAAATAGAAGACTGGTTTCAGACTGATCCAGCTTGGAAAGTGGGTATTTTTGAGGAGTTTGGCTTGTCAGGATTTTAGGGTCAATATTTAGAAATATTGAACTTTGAATATCTACCGCTCTTCTTATAAAATCCCTAAGTTTTGTGGTATTCAGTATTACTTTATATCGCTAATGTTTGATTATGAATGATAAGGTTTGCGTAATTAGTTCTATTCGACATTTTAGTGTGTGTTATAAGTTGAATGTTCCAATAATTCCTTAAGCTTGCAAATGCTGTTGCATAAAATATAGAATCCGAATGATTGAAAAGATGTTTACTTACCATTATCTTTTTGCTTGGAATTGGTGACTTTGATAGAATGATATCAATTCAAATTAGGATATTTCATACTATATATCTTGTATTGTCTAAGTGTGATTCAAAACGGTCTTACTTATAGTCAAAATTAATTGATTATCCAAAACCCGATGGCAAAGTAACATTCGATATTTTGTCTTCGGTAGCTCTAACCGGTACGAATCATGAAGAAAATCAACCGTCTCATCTGTTATTGAGAAATGATGCCGATGCTGAGTTAACTACATGGCGTAGATTTGCTGGTATGACTGAGCGATTCTGTCCAGCAGGTATGTTCCTTTTTTTTTTTTTACTTTTTCAGTGTTGGATTTCATATGCGTTCATTGTTTAACTCGTCAAGCATAGCCTGTGACTGTTCACTTTTTCATAAACCTGAACCGTAATGAAGCGTGAAGTTTGAATTATATTCACGCAATTAGATATACCTTTTTCACATAAGATTTTTCATATCATATATTTTCATATATTTTAATCATGTAGACCTTAGTTTTCTGTAGTTGAAACTTAAACTTTCTTCTAAATATTTTGAAGCATTTAAAAATATTCCACAAATATTTTTATAATTCGCGCTTAACCTTATTTTTCCATCTAATGAATTTTAAACAGCGACAAGAGGAGTATATAAAAAGAGAGTCAGACTATTTATTATAAAAGATATGAACATACCAACATGTTTTCTATCGACCACAGAATGTTTTAACATTTTGAACACATTAAGTTTACTTTTGTCTTTGCTGAGCGCTATTTATATTTTACTACACTATTTAGGTGTTTATGAATATGTACCCTGCGAAACCAAGCTCGATACAAGAAGGCTTCAGGTAAATGCGCAAAATTGTATTCATTGTAAAACGTGCGACATTAAAGAACCGCGCAATAATATTCAATGGGTTGCACCAGAAGGTGAGCTTGATTGTGCTTAAAGTCATGTTTGAAAGACAACACAGGAAATCGTACTGTTCAGCATACGGCGGTAAGCTCTGAAATGTCGTCAATGATAGAGACATGCAGTTTTGAATTTTATTTGTAATTGGACGTTGAATTGCTGCCATTTCCTACTCTTCTAACATTTTTGTTTCTTGGTTACTGCGCTTTCTGATAATGTAGACTATATTACACGTAATAAGTATGATTTACTCATAGAAATGAAAGTGGTTTAGCAGATGGGTAGTAATTTTTAAATACATAAAGGGTTTAATTTTTGCGAAGAAATAAGCGTGATTGCTTGTCTCTATTTTTCAGGAGGCGATGGTCCGAAATACAACGGTATGTAATGGTAAAAAAAAGAAACTGTCTAAATTATCCCAGACATTAACTTTGTTCTCTCCTTTTAAAGCTTGAAATGCAATTTCAAAAGTCAACTTATCTTTCGGTGCTTTTATCGCTTTTAGGTTAACAGTTGAACATGATGTTTGTATTCATTGTTGATGAAGTCTTTCATTATTTAGTCCTGTTAACCTTTATTTCTCTTGCTCTCTGTCATGGTCAATTTCGATTATATTGCTGCTAGTTCTCAGCAAAAATCTAATGTTTTGGATTTATAAACTTTTTAGAGTCCGGTACCAGTTAGTTTTTCAGATTTACAAGCTATTTCATAGGAATATAAATTTTCATGAATTTTTAGGTAGTAAAACATATGTTTAAAAAGTCGTATTATGCCTTAAATTTCATTGTGAATTTGTAGTACTTATAAACATAGAACTTTTATGTTTATTTTGAGCATTGTCAGTACCAAGTTTTTTAGTTTATTATATTCTGTGTAAATCTGAAACTAATTTGCGCAAATAAATTTGATATAGTGAAGTTGGAACTCAATAATTCTTTAACGGAAGCATGCTAAAGATGAATTGATTTTTGAATGAATAGGATAACGGACGGACTTGAGGGGAGATGTAGATTTTTTGAGCAGCTGTAAAGTACAAGCCACTCCTTCTCTTAATTTTTGTTGGTAAAAACGAAGAATTTTCATTGAGTAAAGCCAGTTAGTGATATGTCGAATATTCTGACTGGACGGCAGATGGAGATAAGCAAGTAGGATTCACTACCAATGAGTAACGGTTTTTTTTGAAAGAGTCCACTGTATACAACTGCAGAAGGTTTTCGAAATTCTCGAAGTTCAAGGATTGGAAGATACATAAATGGTTTGTCCTCAAGGGACTGTCTTGCTAGCACTTTAAAATTTGGTAGAGAATAAGCGAAAAGGAAAAACTGTGAACATTGATAGTAGCAAAAGAAGAATGAAATATTTCGTCATTGCAATTTTTTTTAAACTGTTCTACCGTTAAAAGGCATATACCTGATGACCCTTCATTGCCAGCAGTAGTATCTTGTCGGCATCACTTCCTTGTAAACCCTGTTTACCTCGTTGATGTCCCCGGTAGCTATGTTGTTGGTAATGACGTTGGTTGAGTCATAATTGAAAATGATTGGTGGTAGCTCATGGCGTACGAGAGTAACATCATTATATTTAATTGAAACTAGTTCAGAAACTGAATGAGTGTCCTCCAATTAGTTGAAAAAAACTGGCTGTGATGTTCTGAGATAGTGAGGTTATGTCGCTTCAATTGCAGCATTCATTCACCTTTTTCTCATCTTTCCCTATTTAAATTCCAACTTTCATGAGAAGAAAGGAAGTAATCAAACAAAACGCAGGGATCATTCATTAATTAGTGATAGAGCTAGCATGAATGACAAGTGATCTGCCATATTTTCTAGTACTTCCTATTTTTCAATACTGATTTGAATTTATTGCCTTTCGCGATGCAATCTGTGAATTGAAATAAATTGTATCTTATTTTTAATAGGGACTGAGTTACTTACTAGTCATTAATGCATCGTTGATAAAGCACAAGAGTCTTATTCTAAACTGTCTAGCTAATGGATGGGAGATAAGGGTGAAGCTTCGCGTTGCATCAATTCCTGTTTGCGCTGCGCTTCATTTCCAGTTGGTGACAAGTTATCAGTTAGTAATGTGTTGTTGATAAAGTATAGACTAAAAGCTGATTATAGAATTAGTCTTCAGTGGAGATGGGGATGGATATACTTGGACCTTAAAGTAAGCTTAAATTTGCATCAAATAGGTTTATTTACTTAAACTCAACTTTTGTTTAATTAAAAGTGTGAATTAATTTCTGGAATGTTACGGAAAAATGATTATTTTGCGGTGATTGAGGATTGGTGGTAGAGAAATTTCCAAGATTTGAAAATTAGACAACTTCTGGAGTCTTTAAGAAGCATAATTTGAGCTACTGGCGGTGGCTGGAAGAATCTGAGCACGGAAGCATAAAAAGAGTATTAGATGAGGATGGGAAACTAATTATAAATAACACTTAATTCTTTCGTGTTTGCAGGGCAAGCAGTACTATGTAATAGGCTACTTAAATTTAGGTCACATTTCACATTTAATTGAAAGCTCTTTTTAATTGAAAAGATACAACAGAATAGAGTTTGTAGTTTAATTAAAATCCGTAATGAATATCGAGGAAACAGGCTGAACTACTTCAATTAAAAAATGTGCAAAGTATCGAAATTTGTTTACCTTACTTCTGTTGTTAAAAAAAAAAAAAAAAAAGAAAATTCAGTCGATGAAATTAATTGAAGTACTTTTTACTTTTGTACAAGGAAGTTCAAATGCTTTTCACACAAAAAAAAAATTACAATATCCAATGTCCTAAATGATTATAATCCGTCCATTTTTCATTCTTTATTGTGATGAAAGTATTGAGCAGAACTTTGAATAAGTAGTATCATGTTGGATTTTCTAGATTCCAACCATTTCTATTCAGTTTTTTTTTCCACTCTGCTTTTCTGTTTATCTTATCTAGATGATTATACTTTAAGAATATCAAAAATTCTTAAAATTATTGAAACATACAATATAATTCTGAAATACAAGTGTAAATCCTCTTCACAATTATTTTTTTTTTTTTTTTTATAGCATTTATAGCCATATATCTCCCTATACCTATTTTGACTGATCTGAAAGTAGTATAGTCTGATGTACTGTCTGCTACCAAAAATTATAATCAATTTGTGAAATTGGTGCTGTGAACTTAATTAGTATAGACGCATTAGGAGAAGCAAAGAGCTCGAAGAATAAACAATCCTCGAAATCATTCATATAGTGCTCTATTGCTTGTTGGATAAACTGGTTTGATTGGTGGCAGGGATTTATTTTTTGACAATACTTTATTATAAATTGTTGAAATCTAAAAACCATTCGAATCCTTTTTTCTACAAAGATCCGATACTCTATCGAAAGAAAAAAAATTGTTAATTTCTGGATTTTTAAATGGTTTTTCTCCAAAATAATTCTTTTTATTACTCAATTAGTTGAAATATTTGATTTATTGAATATTTTGCCAAGTCTGTCTTGAATGTCATCGATCAGTACAAGGTCCATAGCAATGAAGAAAGTAATGCTTGACAGGATGCATATACCTTTTTGATATTCTAAAAACAAGAAAAGAAAATGAAGTAATGAAATGCCTAATAATCTAATAACTTCATAAATACTGTAACATAATTCAGTACTCCAGATGGTGTCGAGCTAAATAGGTGCACCCATTAGCACTGAAATGTTTATAGCTCCTTGGCTTCCATGTAAAGAAAACTTTTTTTAACCCTTGCCCGGAAATTCTTATCATATTTCGATGCAAGTTAGACAGATAGATGTTGATTGATATCGCACAAGTCAACAAAGTTCTTTTTCATCGGTTAATTCCGTGTAGTGAAATTAAAGCGACATTACTTTTTGACAGTGGCTGCATCAAGGTGAATGGTCTTTTGACATTAATTAGTTAATTACTCGGAACTTTCTTTTCATTCATCATTACTTCTGAACACCATTGCAGGCACATTGAATGTAATAGAATTTATCTTGATGTCAATCTTTTTTCTTTCCACACGATTAGTAATTAATCTAGACTCCTGCTCATACTCCAGCATAACATAAACCTCCTAAGCTTATTCCAGCATACAGTTTCTCTTGAGGAAGATAATTTCTCGAGAGAAGAGTATTTGATTCAACTAACAGAAGGAGAAATGAGTGCAAGGTTAAAATTCATTATGAAACAGAATTTTGAATTTTTAGTCATTTGCTTTCATTTCTTTGATTACTCAAAGCTCACACTTCATAATCTATTAACTCAAAGAAAAATGAAATGGAAAAAGCTTGGGACAATTGCTAGAATACTTGGGTTTTTACCAACATAGATTAAAAATTACAACTAATAAATCTTAGCTGAAAATAAAATTATTTTACAATATATGTTAAGAGGATATACGAAACAAATGCTATTATTACTTTTATTATCATTCGGATTGTGCTGTATTAATAAATATCGATGCAGAATAAGGCATACAAAATTTGATATAATTTATGCAATCACCTGCCCATTCCCCAAGAAATGAAAAAGTATGTTTAAAACCACAAAAACCCGAGTTGTTTATATTAAACAAGATAACTTTCATTTTAGTTCTTGAGTTTCAATTTCTAATTTTTCAAATCTAAATCGTGAGCAATCTCCTACTATCTCTGTATTTACTATTAAATTAAGGTTCGGTAGCTCAAGTAAAATGTTTTTTGGTTTGATTAACTATTGTTTACGTTCAAATTTCTGTAAATAAAATCTTTGAGAATAATCAAAAATCGAAAAAAGTTTTTTCCACTCATATTTCAGATGGGTGGTTCTGGATTTGAAGCATTTTGGAACTTTTTTAAATTTTAACTTTTGATTTTTCTAACGATAAATAATGTAGAGTTTTATAGTGAATATACATGCAAAAATAAAAATAAAGTTGTAAATAAATGATCTGTGTTATCGGCACTGATAATAATTTAAAAATATATCGTGAAATGGCAAATGCATGCTAAGGATGAAAATTTTTTTTTGAACTTTAAAATTTAAAGTTCCTTTGTACTTCATTCGTCCTCATTTTAATTCAAATAAGTATTTTCAGTTTCTTCTAACCAAACTGATTCAAAATAATTTTTTAGTAGCATTTTAATAACAGCATACTGTACTGATAGATTTAGAAAGCTGATAAGTGAAGCATCATTGCTCGCAAATGGCGAACAATTTATTGTAAAATGGCATCACTCTTTCGTCCGATGCCATTCACACATTATTCTCATTTGTTATTTCTGAAATTTTCATTTCTTTCCTTTATTTTATCATTATTTGTTCGTACCTATTTTACCTGTTTACTAATTGTGTTGGGAGCAGATACTCCTAAAAGGTGATATGTCCTTTTGAGAATGCCATCAGCCTCAAAAAGTTAGACCATGTTGGAGCCTGAAACAACGATGATTGTGATTTAATTAGGCAAAATTGAGAATGCTTTCTTTTAATTTTAATTAAACAGATGTTGTTTGAAGTAGCATAAAAAGTATTCTTGATAAGCTGAAATAGGCAAATGTCTTCTGTACATTTTTTTTCACTAATTTGGTGCCACAGCTACAAAAAATCTAAATAGCCATCCCGAAAGAAATTCCGATTTAAGTGAATGTAAAAAGTGATGAAAGCTATAATCTTAAAAATGATTCCTTGTTTATAATATGAATTAAAGTGACTTATAAGTTTTATCCAAATTTTCAGGTAGTAAAATCAACAACTAAAACAATTTACTAAATTTAGCGCTTTGAGAACATTGAATTATCCTTTAAATTTATTGATAGTTTATTAGAAATAATAAAATTGACTGCTCGAGCTAAAGGTAATATTTAAATAATCGCTAATGTATTATGGCATCTTTTTGGCACCTTTTACTGTACCAGGACATTTTTTTGTTTTAGTTCTTGGTGATTGTTACATTAGATAAGAATGAATAGATTGTAAAGCATATAAAAATAAAAGCAAGATTCGTAAATGGGAACCATTTTTTTTATTAAAGATTTTGAATGATAACAAATTTGGATTTACCGTTCTTTAATTAATCTCTGCGCGATATCAAAGAAATTTTCAATGGAAATCAAAAATTTTTATTGAAAATATGAGACTGAAGGTTACTAATGTTTGAAATTGAGCAAAGAATAACTGAAAACAAGAAATCAAAGAATTTTAGAACTATTTTCATCGTCGAGGTCATATTGGAACCAGACAGGCTAAAAGCTATGAAATATAGTATTGTCCGACTTAGCCTATTCTTTTGAGATATTCATTGAAATTGAAATTTGAAATTCATTCTTAGGAGATAGAGAAAGAAATCAAGCAATAACATAGTTTATTCGTAGACTGAGAGTAAAAGTTCAAAAATTGCTGAGAATGATTTTAAATTTACTTGCATTCATCACTGATTATTAAATTTATATTACTGAACTTTTGACAAACTTAAAACTTGCCCTTTTGGATAAAACTTGAGAGGATTTCCTATTCTCACTGAAGTTAACCTTACTTAAATTAAATGATTTGATTATTGAAATCTTTTTCTTTAACATGTTACATTATTTGAAAAATTTCGTTTCAAAAAAAATCATGGAATAATGGATTTTTCTAAACAGAGGTTTCTCTAAAATTTCACTACCCTCTTTAGTAAAATGTTAAGTTGAACTTATTTGTCCTTGAAGTTGTTCTTCAAAGTGCTGCAATTCATATATATATATATATATGATATATATTTTGGCTTAACATTCCTAACATTCGTTGATTTAACATCTTGTAAGTGTCCTTCCTTTAAACCAAGTGGAAAGCATTAATATTCATACAAAATTGTAATTTTGAATTGATTTGTCCTACGCTAATAATAGTGACAAAGGACAAAAGACGACAAATCATTCCTATTTAAAAAATATTTTCGAATAAAATTTAAATTTGATGCTAGAAAAGAAAAAAGCATTTCAAATTAATTAGCAAAACAAGTGACAAATTTATATGGATAATATATATATATATATATATATATATATAGATGATTGTAGGTCAATCAATACAAATCAAACATCTGTTGATACACAAATAGCTGTTTAATTTACCTTTGTTAGTTTCGAACTTCCGCTGGCTTTCAAAATCTAATGAATTTTTAATAGCCAGAATAGCTGACCTGATGATGATACCATTGTCTTGCATATTTTTTGATTCAAAACTTATTTATATTTCCTTCATAGTTCGTTTACATCTTTTCTTTTTTTTTTTTCAAAACAACCGGAATTATGTGTTTAACACAATAGTTTTATTTCATTTCGTTTCTGATTATTAATCGATAATGTGTAATTATCATTGTGGCGAAACTATAAAGTAATTTAAATAATGCACACAAACATGTGTGTTTCACAGCAATTACCAAATGTGATGTTATCATCAGCTTAGTAGATTTAGGAAATTTAGTGGAGCAAGGTTTTAACAGGCTTGGCGTATACATGTCCCAGAATGAGCATGAGCATAGGCAATCAAACTTAGCAATTCTAATTTTTAATCGAATAACATTTTCAATTTGGCGTTTGCAGCTTGCTTTGCCTAATATCGAAACATTTAGTATTGCAGTGCTACAGCGTGTAGTATTTGGCTCATAAACTTTTTGAATTCTTTTCGATGAAATCATTTAGTCATTCTTGTTTCTGTTAATTTCTGTAAATTCTGGAAGGAAATAAATTAATCATTTTTTTTTTCTGCAAAAAGAAAATGAACAAAAAGCTCTGATAATTAGTAATATAACATAGAAAACGGAGATCATATCTTTTTCATAGCCGATAATTTTGCCTTTTTAAATTAATTTAACTTGGTACACTTCAATATTGTTTAATTAATAGTAAAATGTATCAGAATTCCTTCATCTTCCTTTTCATCACTTAGAATTCTGGAAGATAATGAATGAATTATTTTGAAAAATTCTAAAACAATAGTAATTCTAAATTTATCAATTTATCTGCTGAATAGACAAATTTCTAGTGGTAGAAAGTTAATTTATTGTAAGAAAATGTAACAGATGGAAAGTTTCAAAATGAAAAAACTTTTTGCGAAGAAACTTTCGACGCTAATGAAAGTAGTTCCAACCATTACGTTATGTTCCAATATATACTTCAATCTTTCTTTCAATTTATGCGAGAATTCTTTTCTTTTCTCACTTTTGCTTTCACTATAAATGCGCTTGCATAGTCCTCCAATCATCTTCCTTTTTTTTCTTTTTTTTTTTTTGCTGAACTTGAAAATAGTTCTTTTCCATTCATATTTATTAAATCTTAAAATAATTTCATTCTTGAAATAAGAAATCAAAATTTTCTGAAATCAGTTATAACTTCATAGGAACATTGTTTCCTGTTTCAAGATTGATTTTGGTAAGGTTAGCATAAAGACTTGTTTTTCAACTTTTTTTTCTTTTAATGAACTGAACAAATCATTAGTTGATTTTATATTATAATAGGAGAAAAGAGCCATGTAGTACGGCATACTTGACTGCCCATAAATGCTTCATTAAAGGTCGAAAACAATTTCGTGAGCTTGAAAAAATTCCTTGAATTAATTACTTTGAATTAAATGAATCAATTAATTAATTAAACATGAAAGTTTGGTAGACTAAAGAATGACAAAATTTAGTATAGTTCGTACTAGCGAAATGGGGCAGTGAAAGTCTGTGATGCATTAAGTTTTCTAGACTTCAAGTAGACTCTGTCTAGTTATCATTGCATGGACAAATATGATTTCCTCAGTCTTTATATAATCTATATGACCCAAAATTATATCCTTACTAGTTTATTTTTTTCTATTTAATTAGCACTGAGTCAAATACTGCCCACTGTTTGCTCAGCTTCTTCATTTGCATTCATAATAAACGGTAATCCATTCATTCGTGGTTTAATTACATTTATTTAGTATTACCAAGTTAATAAACAACAAATATTATTATTGGCTGATTTCTCTTTTGCATTCATGAGGAATTGTATTTCAAGTGCAGTACTTTTTTACATTTATTACTAGAAGAATTAAATTGAAATTTAAGTTAAAAGTATAATTTACATCCGTTTTGAAAATTTTATAGATCACTTCACACATCTCCCTTGCCGGAACTTCATTTTATTTTGCGTTTAAATCTGGAAAAATGGAAGTTAATTTCTGCGGTTACCTTTTAATACCACATGCTTTTTATTCCCGCATTGACAAGCAGACAGTTAACAGCAAACTTATCACCCCCGCATGTGAAATGTACCTGACAAACCCTGTTTATCAACAAAGAAAAAAAATCTACTGATAACATTGTAGATGCTGAGGAATGATTTCATTGTACAGTTTGTCATAAACAAATAGCTAGCAAACACCGTTTTTTCCATCCTGCTGCACCGAGCTATCTTTTCCCATGCTATCTCAGTATTTGTACATTCTAACAGGGAGTAACGGACCGCCGACTGGAATACTTAATAAATAGGAATTATAGTGATTGTCCTGGTTTTGCTAGGAAATGCTTTTCAGGATATAAGAAAGAGATCATACATGTGCGTTTGGGTTTTGTTCTTAACCTGATTTGAGAAACCTTCACAGTAATAATCTTTATATTCTAACTTCTAGCTAGTCTTACAGTAATGCATCAAGCACCTTTAAACTGGAGATGAATATTTGAAGCTATGGGATTTTTTAGAGCAGAGCTTCTTTACTAAGCATAAGAGTAGTGATTAAAGCGTTTCCACTTGGCAAATATGGATGGTAACAGGCAATTTAGTGGCAGTACTTAAATACTGCTCGATATTTTCCACCCGGATGTCTGGTAGTTAAGATAGAAAAGCTTAAGATTAAATGATAGAGAAAATAGAATTTTACCGGGGGAACCATTTCCATCCGAATAAATGTAACGATAAAATATCATCCCATTCATCATTCATTCGTACCACTCTGATTGGAAGAGGCAATTTTCTGTTGCAGTCGTTCCTTCTCATAATGTATCGCTTGTCTCATTCAACCGGTGTTTCTTTCGAATTTGAAAAATTCAAACTACTAGTAACAAGACATTCAATCACTGATAGGATGAGAGTGAAGTGGGATAAGAATTCTTCCTTCTTTTATCTGTGATAATTTCATTTTTCCTTTTTTCGAGTTCACCCTCTTCTCCACTTTTGCAACCAAATTTCTGTATTCTTTTACCCTTGTGGAATCGTTAGCTTTGTTTTCAATCTGAGCAGAAATAATAAAATCTCCTTCTTGAATGTCAGAATTGCCAATCATCCGGAATGAATATTAGTGATTAATACGAAAACGTAAGCTTACTGTTATTATGTTTAGTGACTGCAAACGTTTCATAAATAAATAAGTCTGTAAAGGAGTGTATAACTTAATAAATAGCACATCCAATATGTAAAACGTAGATTATGTATGAAATATTATCTACGGAATTAATAATTCATTGTATTATCGGATACTATCATGCAGATGAATTATGTAAAAAGCAGCAGGACCGAAAACATTTTAATTCTAAAGCTTAGTAGAAGGGCGGAAATGTAACAGATAATTTCAATTTATAATATATAACAGATGTTGTTAATCATCTGATCAGTGGTTTATTTCTTGCAGTTATCAATGCGTCTATTTATTATCAGTAGTGTCTTTATATTTAAAAGTCCTCTTAAATTTTTTAAGCCATCAATGATAGCCTTTTTAGTGCTAAATGATTTTTTCTTTCTTTATTCATATTATCAAGATGTTAGAAAATCTCATGAATTGCCAACGTTAATTGTTGAAGGATCATGATGTGGTATATTAAGCAAAATCTATAGAACAAATAAAGAAATCCGTACATAATTATAACTTAAATTTTTGTAATTAATAACATAATTAGTATCTTATGTAGTGTTCATACAACCAGTGATTTGTCTTTGTATAATTACTAGCTCTCCCTTGTCTAACGGATCTAATTACTTTTCTTTATGTGATTAGTAACACATGTCTTTCAGGATATTTTTATAACTACTCTTTTTCTTCTCCTTTTTTTTGATTATTGCTAATTTGGAGTTTATAATTTATCCGACCAGTATAAGGAGACGGGGATACATCCAACTAACTCCTCTAATTTGGTGCTAGTTTAGCTCATTCTTCGGATGTCTCTGTACTGCAAGATTGAAGTGATACTAGACATGAGTAAGTAATAGCATCAGTTGCAATTCAACCTTTAGAAGCCTGTTCTATTGATCAGGATCCTTATAAGCGAAGGGTAAAGGATTTGTAAGATGAGAAGTTTTCTTTTCCTACCTGAAATAAAAGGAACAGGAGGAAGAAATTGTTTACTTAACCTTTCCCACAATTCTGATTCTCTCTTCACCTTTCCTCGTTCATCGTTTTATCACTACAATTGATTCATTGCATAATAAAACAAGGATTTCTTTTTTTCTCGAAATATGTTGGAGAGAATTGTTCGATTAGAGCCAAACTATTCGTTGCATTTCTGCTTTTTCATCAAACTCTAGTGAAAACTGGTTTCTCACTACTAAATCACTTCAGTAAGGATTTTATTATTATCAGTTGATCAGTAGTAAAACTTATCTGCCTTCAAAAAAAAGAAAGAAGAAATTCGAAATTAGTTAAAATTGCTTTTAATTTTGCTTCTCACATACATTTTACGGTTACATTACTTTTTCTTTTTTTCAGCAATATGATTTTAACAATTGTTTATGTCAATTATGTTCCATCTTAATTAAAGAAAAATATTTTGAGACACTTCGCCTTGTTGTTTACCTTTTCATGTTTCAAATTTTGGACCTAAACACTAACTACCTTTTAAACAGTTTACTGTTAATGTAAATGCTTGGTGATTAAAACATAAGGCGATCTTCTTTGTTTTCTAGTACACATATCTCTCGTTATACTTTGTAGGTGCTACTTTTATAATGGGAGAAATATATATATATGTATACCATAGTTTTCTTATTCTGGATATAAAGAGTTCCTTATCCTGAGATTATTTAAAGGATATGAGATAATAAAAAGTAATTTTAAAAATTCGTAAGAAAATGTCTTCATTAGTTTGATTTTTCATCCTTCACTTCTTCATTTTTGATTTCACTGTGTCTTCTCAATTGTAACCGAAAACAATGTCAAAATAAATTCTGATTAAAATCACTGATGACACCATTCTGTCGATTACGCCAACCTTTGTTCAGAAGCTTCTGAAATTAGTGGGATTAACAATCGTTTTTTGATGAGAATATTGAAATGTTTCTGGGTCATTTATTTCTATATTTGAATTTTACAAATCAAAATTTCTTTGTTTAACAATTTTAATTGAATCGTCATAACTGATAATGACTGCTGAATTATGAGACATTACACATATGTGATCCTAATTATATGCAAATTGAAAGTAATACTTCGTCAAAATTCCCCTCTATTTCTCTTTTGTTTAGTTTTAATTTCAGTTTCCATCTATAAAAACAAACCTGAATAGTTATTATGTATGAGAATGGCAGATCCAAAGGTGTTTTTCTATCTTGAAGAAAAGCAAGTTTCAGATTCGTGTGTTGAAATCAGGTCATTTTACTCATACACAACTTTTTATGGAATATAAATTATTCCAATAATTTGAAATGTGGCATCCAATTTTCTAATAGGTCAAAATAAGCATGCAATTGATCACCAAACATTTATTCATTTATAACAAATTTATTGTTTCTCCACTTGTTCATGCAATTAATTTTTCTGTTTTTAATTATCACATATCCGGATTGGTCCCATTCCATGCTGTCTTCCGCATTTTTTGCATTCCTTATCCAGGAAAGTATCAAAACAAAAAAACTGAATTAGGACAAATTACAAATTGCAAACTGTTTTAAAAGCGCTTGGGAAATCACCAAATTTGGTTACTGTTCAATTTATTAAGACTTGCTGTTCTCTATCGAGATGGTTTCAAACTTTATTTTCTCATTTTCCTAATATGAATGAGATAGCTGAGTTTTGGACTGCGTCCAGCGATATTAGATTATTCAACACAAAACTATAACCCTATTGGTACAGCGCGAATTATTTCACTATTAGCTGATAATAAAGTCAATTCTTTGCCCACTAAAACTTCACCAAAACAAAATCACTTCATCAGATTGAGTCATATTAATGATTATTGAAAGGAGATATTTGAAATAAAGCTGTATGCATTCAGTAACCTTGGAAACCCGACTTATTGTTCTGCTAGATTTGATGCTTAGAACTTTTAAGACGTTTCATTGATATTTCCTCCTATTCTTTATTTTTCTTCCGAAAGCCGTCTAAATTTCGTCTCAATCAAAATTTTTTCTTTAAGTTTGAATTTTTGCTAATATTTATTGAACACTTGGCTGAATCGGAAGAGTTTTAAACGCTTTCTTCTGTTGATTCATACAATCTTTAAAGTGGCTCTTTTCAACCTTTCAGTGCAAATTGCCTAACTGACCCATATCTAACTGAACTGTAAAAGAATTTAAGGTAGACAGTGAAGAAGTGCTAGACTGTGCTAGATATTAGAAAAATTTGGTACCTTCAGGATTGATTACACTTGAGCAATCGTTTACATAATATAATATCTAAGATTTTACTTGGATATTGAGGAAACACGCAGTTTTTGCTAAAAATTGCAGGAATTTTTCTTTGAAAGGAAAAATAAATGAATTCAAATATTCTGTGAGGTCAAATTAAAGTGTTGATTTCCTGTAAAATTTATGTAAATGCCAGCAAACAAAAGGGAAGACAGTTTTCCCGTTTTCTTACGCTCATTTTCTGCTGCCTTTTTCGATAATTTCCAACAAAACACTTTTAAAAGTCCGCATTGCCATTAGTAAGTTGTAGAATTTCTTCCTACCTACATTCCTTTTAATCTTCGCTTTATTTCCTTTCAAAGTTGATTCAGTCATAAAATTCTTAATGAACCTCAGGAGAATGACAAATAAATGTGTCCATAACTGTGGTGCATGAAGTCTCAGGTTGAAATGTTCAAACCTATTCAAAAACAAACAGCCGTATTTTCTTGAAGTCACATCCGCTCCGATTTGTGTACTTGTATTTCGGTGGATTGAAGTAATTATTAATGCTTCTCCTCAGCCACTTAACAGCTTTGATTGAGAGCATTATTAACAATGTAAAACTAGTTTCTGGTTGTCGTCAGTTTAATCCAAAGGTGTAAGCTAAGACAAACATAAGTTGACAAATAGTAGCACTGACAGAAATATGTCTGTCAACAATTCGTTAATCAGTTCTCTCATCCAACATTCCTTAACTAAACTTTTGAACAGTTCTTTTTAAATTAA
>PQVD01000830.1:0-10448 GCA_003012265.1 Setaria equina | reverse complement strand
GGAGTAAAAAATGGAAAATATAGATTCAATCAACTTATAATATTGTTGTAGTATTAGATCATTAATTAATACTGTGTTACTATTAAAATAGCTTAATTACTATTAATTTATTAGTGGTAAAATATCGGTCATTCTTATTAAAGTAAACATTGACTCCTCTAATTGATAATCATTTTTCATTTCTTCTGTTTCTAAGACATCATAATTTCATGTTTAAGTCGAAAAATTGCAAATTTTAATTCACAAAACATTATCAGTAAGTCATCCTGCTTATTGGACTAATTTTGATAGTTGTACATAACCCTGATAAGATAGATTGTAATCATTAATTTGAAAAAGATTTCTGAAAAAATCCAAAAACAATAACAAATTATATTAATAACAGAAAATTATAAGATCGATAATATTAACAATGACAACAATAAAAAACTACAATGATTATTATGATACTGATGATGACTGCAATATTATCAAGATTTCTTCACTATGATAAAGTTCTTTTTTTAAATCTTACAAGCTTTTTTTTTTTCTTTTTGAAAACTGCAAATAGAAAAGATTCTTAGTCTCCACAACGACAAAGTATTTCTTCCAAATGATTTTAACGCTTTGAAATTTGCAATGTTTTTAGTCCATCAAAAAAAGCGAAATTTTTATTGAAGTTTAATCGAAAAAAAATTACAAAGTGATTTTGATAAGGGAATGCAATAATTGATGCACATTGAAATTTTCAAAAAGTGAGCTATAAAATAATATTTCGAAGATAACATTCATTTAAATTTTAGTATTTTAGAAAATCTAATTTTGTGCATTCAATATGGATAAAATTTGAAATTTATGAATTAAATATAACTTACCCATTGGGAATGAATGATGTAAAAATATGGTCTAATAGAAAAATTAAACAGAAATTATTAACGATAAATGAATTAAATGAAAATAAATATTTCACTTTTAGGAAAGAAGAAGCATGCAAAAGCAACGATGATAAGAAAAATGAAACTGATAAAAAAGCTAATTTCGACAATGCACCGCAAATTATTCCTTTTAAACGGAGCCAAACAATCAACTAATGATGGATTTCCGATATTTGTTGTAATTTTGAAGGATTTTTTTCTAACAATTATTTAAATTCATTTTTAGATTGTCTTTATTAAGTAAAATATGAATAATCTGTCCAAGAGGTTTTCAATGATTATTTGATGAATTATAAAATGATAGTTTTTAAAATGCCAGCTATTTGTATTATTTTAAAATTTTAGTACAGCACAAAACTGGATCTGAAAGCTATGGGAAAGTACTTAGTTAAGGATAAGCAATTTTGAATGGTTTGGGTAGGGTAAATGTTACCCGTAATGGCGATTAGAAATTAAAATTAAAGCAAATTGATTATTTTAGTCTGGCCAATTCTCTTTTTTTTTTTCTTTTTTTTAGGAATTTTTTGTGCTTTTGCCTTAAATGTAGAACATCGAGAAAATTTATTTGGTATTAAAAGCTTTATTTCAAATTCATTTATTAAAAAAAAAGCAAATAAATTTGTTTATTATTTAAATTGAAAAGTTATATGAAATGGTAAAAAACTGCATACTTCAACATTTAGAAAAGTTAGAAAGTGTTGAAATTTCTTGGTTTGAAAAATGAGGAAGAGAGCAAGAAAAAAGGAAGCAAAACTTGGCTCAAAATTGTTAAGGCCAAAAGCAAATGACATTATTTGTTAGTAGCTTGTCCGAGGAAAGAAATTTATCATTCATCAGTGAAGTGGATCATCACGTTGATTAACGATTGATCTTTGATAATCTTGACAAATGCGGAATTCATTTAATCAATCAATTATCTATATTATTTCATTGCTAAAACTAATTGCCAATGATAAATTAAATTTTATTTCTTAAGCACTAATCACACCAATCAATACTTTGTGATTTTAGTTGTACTAAATTTTTACTACCTAGAGCTAATGCAATCACTACCATAACTTTAATTATCAATTATTCGCCAGAATTTTTCTTCAGAGAATTTTAAAACTAATTTTGGGAATTTTTGCAAAATGAAATGTCATTTTAATTAGCAAATAATGAAGCACTTAGGTGATTAAAGTTTGGGGAGAAAAAAGCTGCAAAAAGAATAAAATTTAGTGTACTGAAAATTAATTGAATAATTTTGACGAATAAATGACTTATATCACACGATGTTTGTAAGTAACAAATGTTTATCACTTTGATGAAATTTATACGATTTCTGTTTCGATAAAATTTAATTGATTAATACTTTGATGAAATCTAAATTATTATAATTTTGATAGAAATTTAATTTGAACGATAAATAAAATTTATGCTTATAAATTTATCAAAGTGCTTTTGGATTATTTGTAGAAATTATATAAAATGAAATGCGATATTTGTTGGCAATTAATTAATTAATTTACTTAAATGATTGAAACTAAACGAAAAAAACAGGATGTTGTGAATAAATTTACCGCAAATAAAATTAATTTGATTAATTCGACAATATTGTTCTTCTTCTCTATCCGTTTAAAAAAACAAAACACTGCATAAAACCACAATCCTCATGCCGGATTTGCCTTTCCGGAACACGCACAAATTTTTGGCATGGACCGATTTTCAATTTAACAAATGATTTATCAGCTGATAAATATGCTTAAAAAGTGAAAAACTGCTCCATTTGTTCTTTTGGATTCCGGAGCTAGAAAAGGTTGCTATTTCTCTGGATATTGGCCTAACGGTTTGGCTAGCTCAAATGAGGCTGATATGTTGAAGTAGAGTCGAAGCGGTTTGATTGGTCTAAGACTAGTCAGTTGAAATAGAATTAATTTGATTTTGCTATGTAAATATTATAAATTAATTCAGACCAGTATAAGAGCCGATATCAATAAAATGGCATAAAATATTAATATTTTTGAAAATATTATTATTAATAAAGTAATAAATAATATTTTCAAATATTATAATTAATACTTTTCTTTTCTTTTTTCATTTGAACTTTGCCAAAAGATTACTTTTTTTCTTTTAATTTTGGCCTTGAATAGATTTTTTGAGATATTATTTGGAGAAGCCAGAATTTTTTTGGCTATTCAATCAGATAGTCTTCTAAATTAACCATTTCTCGCAATGTTAATGTAATTTTTTTTTTTTTTGGCTTGACTGGCAATAATTGTAGCATAACGTCCAATAGTATGTGTACCTCTTAACGATTACTGCAATAAATTTTGCATTGGCCAATTTTGACAATGAACTTTAAATTTAGTAATTTTATTTGAATGCTTCGAACAATATAATCACGAGAGCTTACAAGTAAATGATATTATCGCTATGCACTATTAGTTATCTTGCAATCTGAAAATGTTTCGTTAACTAATCAGAAATCGATATCAGAAATGACTGGAAATATAAAAAATGAAAGCCGATTATTAAATAAACGTTTATTCCTCTTGTTTACTACTATTGATTTTTCTTCATCAAACCAGCTGATTCTGAAGTTTCATTAACAAATATTTATTAATATTCATATTTGATAGGGCGAGATCAGTATTTGATAAACCAATACTGGTATTTGATCCGCCGATATTATCATTAGATTAATTAGCAGTAGTATTTAACTTCCAGTATCAGTATGTAATTAATCAATAATAAATTAATCGAACATTAATAGTGTTTAATTATTCCTTATTAGTATTCAATTACTAAACACTGGCATTTTAATGAACCAGTGTTAGAGAGTATTTCATCAGCCAATTTCAATTAATTTTTGACTAATCAATATTAGTACTTAATTATTCAATATTATTATTTCACCAAACGATAATTTAGTTAATCGTTATTAATGTTCAATTAATTATTATCAATATTTTAATCAATTTGGTAGCTGCTGCAGTGATGGATGATAGTTTATCTTTGATGAGAATTTAAGTGATTAAATTTTAAAATTCATAGTTTCAATGCATGCGATGAATCGTACGAGCTGACTTCTTCGAAATGCTTGTAATCCAAATTCATTTCGAATATAAATTCCAATTCGTTTGGTTCAGAAATTAATTCCTTTTGAAATTATCGTAATGAATGGTTTTTTTTTTCGAAAATTTTCAAAAAAGAAAGAATGATTAAATCAAATTATTCATTTATTGGCATAAAACGTAGGTTATATCCATTTAAGCAGTTGTTTATAAAATAACCATCGAAAGGTAAAAATTAAAGAGTAAAAAAAAAAAATTTTCCAAATTTTCTTTTTTTTTAGCTTGCATCACGAAAATTCTGTAAGGAGCACATGAAATTAAAGTTGAATTTAGGAAATTTCAAAGGAAAAAGAAATAAAAAAATGAATTTTACTTCTCCCTCTCTTTCTCTCTCTCCCTCCCTCTCGTTTCCTTTCCCTTGCACTAATGAAGCATAATCTCTTCGTGTAAGTGGCCCCACATATACAAATTGGTCAATTGGTGTCATCTATGAAAAGTTTTTCGAAAAAGTTTTATTTTTCTTATCAAGTGTTTTTATTATCATATCATTGTATTTTTTGATCATTTTTTTTTGTTGTATCTATTACACAATTAACTTTTGATAATTGGAAATTCTTTCCTTTTTTTTTTGAATTTCTTTTATTCTTTTTATTTTTAATTCTTTTTTCTTTATGGTCATTAACAAACTAAAGCTATCAAATTCTTATCAATATCCATCCACATGGTTCTTTTATCAGTCTTATCATTAATCTTGTGGGGCTTTGTCATTTCATTAGCTAAAATTGCTCACATAATCAAATGAATCGATAAGTCCAATGCCATTTATAAATAGGAAATTTGCGGCTTAGACAAAAATATTAATCAATATTCGGGGGAAAGTTCGAACTATGTTATTTGAGAACAAAATGGAAAAGGTCAGGTTTTCCACTGCCATACTCGAGCTGTAAATGGGGAAAGTGAGGCTTATTATTTGAGCGAAAAAAAAAAAGAGAAATGGAGAGCGGGAGAGTACGAATACAAGATGAAAGAGGTCAAGTTTTATTATCTTAAAAAAGAGTAGGAAAGAGTGAGAGACAAGTTCTGTTATTTTGGGGTAAGCTGGACAAGGTCAGGTTCTATTCCTGTATGAGAGAAAGAAAGAAAGACAGCGACAGACTTGTATTGTTTAGGAATAAAAGGAAATAAAGGTCAGATTCTACTGTTTTGAGAAGAACTGAAATAGAGCAGAACAGGAAAAAGGTCAAGTTTCATTTAAAAAAAAAAGAGAGATCGAGCTATTTTATTTACGAATAAGCTAAACCAGGTCAAACTCCGTTATCTTGAGAGGGAAAAAGAAAATTTAAATTCTCCTAACAAAATGCGAAAAAATAATGGGAAAAAAAATTATATTCTCTAATTAGTAGCACAAAGAAAAAAGCGCTTATTGTAGAAGTATTTGTATTTATTTGATATAGTTAAAAGTTTATTCACCAGGAAATTAATTCATTATTTGTATCTAAAATGCAGAACTAGCAAAAATAGCCAGAAGAAAGAATCCAATCACTAAATGGTTTTTCATTTTTTATTATTATTAAATTGAAAGAAATAATTTTTTAGTGGGAAAACTTTTGAACAATACATTTAATTAGATAATAGGATATGAATTTCTTCCTTCTTTTTTTCGGATTAAAAAAATTTACAAAATCTCGAAAAGAAAAGATTTAAAAAATTCAAATATATATATTTTTTTGTTATGATTGGAACAATTTAAAAATGTTAGCTTTTAATTTAGTAATCGTATATGAATTTCTTTCTTCTTTTTTCGGCGATTAAAAAAATTTAAAGAAGCTCAAAGATTTAAAAGATTTAATATTCAAAAAAATATATACATATTTTCTTTTTATTACGATTGGGACAACATAATAATGTTTGCTTAATTTAGGAAAAAAAAAAACTAATTAAAAAACGCAAAATTTTTTCATAATATTTTTATTATATAAATTTTTTTTTTTTTTTTTTAATTTTTTAATTATAATTTTTTTTTTTTTTTTTTTTTTTATTTTATTATTATTTTATTTTTTTAATTTTTTTAAAAAAAAATTAAAAAAAAAAAATTATTGAAAAAAAAAAGATAGAAAATAAAAAAGGTAAATTAAAAAAAAAAAAAAAATTTTTGAAAAAAAAAAAGCTTTTTTTTTAAAGTAAATTTTTACAAAGGAAAAAATTCGATGTTTTTTAATTGAATTTTTTTTTTTTTTCTCCAATAATCATTCGTCGACAAATAAATGATTGTGTGTGTGTATACAGCGATTTATATTTTTGCATTGTTATTCCATGTATCAAAAAGTTTTCAAAAGAAAGCAAAAAAAAAAAAAAGAAAAACAAAATTTAAACAAAAGAATGATTGATTATTCAATGTTTCTTTTGCTTTGTCAAAAATAATCGAAAAAAAAAAGAGAAAAAAAAAAAGCGAAATCTTTTTTTTTTCTCCCTCAAAATAGAATTTTTACTGAAATTTCGAACATATATTAAATATGTCATTATTTAAATAAAAAAAAAAGGAAAAAATCTGGACTTATTTGTGGCAAATTATCATTTTTTCTCAGAGAAAATAAACAAATAATTCGATTTCTATTTCAAATTTAATTATTGTTTTATTTAACTTTCAATTATTCATTTCCTTTTTTTCTTTTTTTATCTCAAACATATTTCGTAATATTGAAACGATAATAATCTTTTATGGTTATTTATTATTTCACTGTGCTATATTGATATTTTAATTTAGATTTGTCAACTTTCCACCTCACAACTACTTTTTCGAGTTTTATTTCTAAAATAAAAATAACGATAAAAAGAAAATATTTCCTTTTTTTAGGAAAGGAATTCAAATTTCTTTCAAATGAATTTACATCTTTTTTGTTCCAATTTAATTATTGATTAAGAATGTTTTTATTTTATGTATCCAACCAGTGCAATTTATACAACACTTCATCATTAATTGATTTAAAAATAAAGAGAAAATATTTATTATAGATCAATTTTTCAAAGTGAACGTAAGTTTAATTGATCACAATTGCTAGACTATTAAAATATATTTTCATCTTGAATTATTTAGAATCCCTGGATAATTAGTGATTATTATTGTTATTATTATTATTTAATTCTATTTTCAATTACCTTCTTGCTGATTTCGGTGTACAATTTGTAAAGTTAGCAACGAAATATAATTTTTCGATACTTTTTGAAAGGTAGAATAAACAGGTTGTAATAAATAATAATATTTAATTTAAATTGGAAAAAGACATGAAAAAAATGATGAAGAAAAACTAACTGTCAAAATTTGCTCAGCACTTTTTATTTGTTGGAATAACTTGAATTTCAAACCATTTCTGACTGATACTTTTAAATTTGAAATTTTAAAATATTTGTTTTAGTTACAAATTATACTGCCATATTTCGTAGTTAACCTGCTTTTTCTTTCTCTTTTCTTTTTTTTTCTTTCATTAAATTTCAACTAAAATATTAAATCTTTGTAAAATCATTTTCATTTGTTCCGGTTGAATTGAAATGAATAAACGTAAACACTTTTACCATTTTTGGTTGAATCATATATTTAATTTAATTAATTAGCAATTTTTCACAGTTTTCTTTTCGGTGTGAAAATGTTTTATAAAAAAAAAATGCATATTTTTCTAAATTGGTAACGAGTGACATTTTAGCAAAATATTGTTAAATAATCATTTAAAAAATAATTCCTCAAATTCATTTACATAAATTTGCATCCTCCCATTTTGTATTAATCAAAAAGGGAAATAATAATAATAATAAATAAATAAATTGTATATTAAAAATAAAAGTAAATAAATAAATATGCAATAAAAAGAATGTTAAAAAAAAAGAGACTTAAATTACAATTTGTGCAGTTATCATCCATATATATATATAGGTTCATATATGTATGTATATATATAGAATTCTATATATCTATATATATATATGATTCTGTATATATATATTTTATTTTATATATATATATATATAATAAAAAAAAAGGACCTATTGAAATTATACCTAAAAAGGGGAAGAAAAAAGAAACCTTAATTAATAAGAAGCATTAATTAGTGAATCAAAATGAAATAAAAATTTTTGTTTCTGATAATTTAAAGAGGAAAAAAATAAAAAATTACAAATATTTTCATTCCAATTGACTTGAGTGATAAGGATTTGTCAAGCATTCGTTCCTTGTGAAATGGTGATTACTGTGATATCTGATAATTTACAGATCGATGTTATTCTTTATCATTCAATTGTTGCTTTATGCAGTTTTTTTTTTCTTTTTATATCAAAAATATTTAATTTTAATTAATTGTAATCTTTTTTCTGATAAGCAAAGTGATAATTTATTTATTTTTTATTTTTTTTAAAATAATATTTGATAATAACAAGTAATGATCATAGTAATACAATTAGTAATAAAACAATAGCAGTGATAATAATATGCTACTTCCTTTTTTTATAGTAAAAATGATAACTCCAACAATAGGCGTAGTAATGGATAAAAATAAGTAATAATTATAGCATTACCATTATCAGTAACTACCAATAACAGTGATAATAGTATTAACCAGACTTGTAATAACACAAAAGCTGATAACAAATTGCATACCAGATTGCCAACTTTTTTTTGTATTCTAATTAAATCTTATAATAGAACAATTAGTTGTTGAGCAATCTGTTAAGTTTTATTGATATATGAATAAGAGGAGTTTTGAAAATTTAAAACTTTCAGATGCATCATCCATTTGTAATGTGAAATGCCGATATGTGTGATAAGTTAATTAATTAATGATTTTTAGCCCTTTCCAATTAAGTTAATTTCGGTTCAATAAAACGAACTTTTATTGATTTATAATTCCAAAAGAACTTATCTCTGGTTCCCCTTTTTTTTTTATTCTTGAAAAGCATTTATTTAATCATTTAATTTTAACACAAATAATTTTCATTAATTGTGCCACTTTTCGTTAAATGTATGTCAATTTCAGGGATAGAAAAAACTCATAAATATTAATTAATTTCTCAAATTCAATTATCACTTAATTTTTTCGCTCTCTCTCTCTCTCTTTTCTCTTTCTCCACTTTTTCTCTTCCTCTCTCTCTCTCTTTCTCCCTCCCACAACCATTAATTTTATCGTTTATTTCATTTGACATATTTGTCATATTTTCATTCATATTGGATGAATAAATATTTTTATCATTGAATGATATCATTTAAAAGGATAAATATATGAAGCATATTCAAAGCACTTTTTTTCGAATTTGGATAAAAAATTTAGGAAAATTCATTTCTCAAATTTCAAATGTTAATAATAAAAGTAAATTAAAACAATAAAAAGATCAATTAAAAGATAACTGTATTTAAAAAAAGAGAATATCAATGATAGAGTGAAAAAAAAAGTTTTTTAAATTTTTAGAAATTTTGTTTTTTCTTTTTTTGGCCTTGAAATTTCCTTTTATACATATATATGTATGCATACATCTAATACATTCATTTCTTTTTATATTTTATGCAAATGCATTAAAAATTTTTTAGCAGAAATCGAAATTTAAAAAAAAAAAATAATAAGAAAAAAAGGAAAAGAACGGAGAGAAACTGTAGAAAATGAAGAAGGAGAAGAAAAAAGAAGTGAAAATATTGGAATGCTCAAAATGAAAGAAAAAAAAAAGCTATTTGAAAAGAGAATCTTTTTTTTTTTGGACAAGAATCTTGAAAGTTTAAGCCTAAGTAAACAGATCCAAGAAACGAGAAATCCTGAATGTTTTAGAAATAAAATACATCTCTGTGTATGAATTAATCATAGAAAAAAAGATGAAAAAAATTGATATGGGAAGTTGTGGTGGAAAAGAAAAAGACGAAACGAAGAGTGAAGTTAAAAGATATGATGATGGTGAAAGCTGATTGTTAGATTACTTTTCATGCTTTTTCAATTGCAATTTGCAGTTTGCAATTTACAGCTTAAAGTATGTAGCTGATAATTATTTGATACTTAATAAACTAGTTCAGTTGGCGCAAAATGTCCATCATCCTCATTATCTTCTTCTTACCACTACCACTACTACTACTTCAAACTGCAACCTGCTGTTATTGCTACTACTATTAAAGTTTGATATTGCTGCTACTACTAAAGTTTGAATAGTGCCACTAGTACTTCTTCAAACTGCTATTACTACTAATACTTGCTGCTACTACTACTACTGCTAATGTTTGAGTACTAAATGACATCATCATTTTAAAAATACAATTTAACAAACAATAAAACGTTTCACTTCAAATGGATATTTGTTGTTTGATCGATTTTCAATTTAAATTTCCATCCAGTGCTGCTTGCATTAACTTTTTGCTTAGAAAACATTCGAATATAAGCTATACTAGGCATGTCCAAAAATATATTACTAGCAATCATAAATAGTAAACAGATGGGGAAATTTTTTTTTCAATTTTTAA
>PQVD01000829.1:86223-98689 GCA_003012265.1 Setaria equina | reverse complement strand
TCGCACTATTTATCGCAGCTAGTTGCGTTCTTCATCAATCCACCTGTCAAGTGATCCATCGCTAGAAGTTAAATATAAATTTTCATTCACTTTTCTTTTTCTTCTTTTATAAAAATGAATTTATATTATTACTAATGTACGTATTTGTGTTTGTTTTTATTTCTCAGCAATATATTTGTATTTGCTTTTGATATAATTCCCTTCTTGTCAAGACTAAGTTCCCGAGAAATACCAGATTACCTACAGTTCTTCTGTTTCTCTCTCAGCACAACTGAAAAATTAGATTCTTTGAATCAAAACTTGCTATTGCCCAGGGAAAATCGAACAATACAGAAAAAAGGTACTGAATCGCCGATACCTGACACATTGGGAGTCGTTGACACTGCACCTTCATTTCCAGTTAGATATATTCTTTTCGTTGTAAACACTAATTGGATTATTTTCTAACTTATCAGACGAGAATTTACTGTGTTATAATTATATCATCAAATGCCTTTTTTTTTTTTTTGCAAGTAAATCCTACAAATAGCAAAATGCATTTCACACAAAGGATTGCTTTAAAAAATGTGATAAAATTGTTGAAATTTATTAATTTTAAGATCAATATTTTATCTGACCAGTAACGACAATTACATAAGCAAAATACTTGATAATATCTTTATGTTTGTAAATTTATTAAATTAACTGTTAAATTTTCCACGTCATTTGAAGAATAGTTTTAATCACAATTATAATTATTTATTCGAGGCTTAAGTATGTTAAATTAAATTATTGAATTTTCCAAGCCACATTTCTATAAGGTTATTTAATGCACAATTAAGGTAACAAAGCTCGCATTTAATTAAACAATTTTACAATCCAATCATATTATTGAGCAAGCTTTTACGATGAATAAATAGATTCGTATGAAACAGCATAATGATACAGAGTGAATTCACGTTTGAAAAGTCAGAAAGTAATCCAACTAGTTTTTGCAACGAAAAGAATATACCTAATTGGAAATGAACCCTAGTACCAACGACTCCCAACACGTCCAGTGTTGAACCCGGTATTTTTTTTTGTATTTCCCAGTTCGTAGCAGCCAAAAATTATATTGCGAGTAAGTTTTGATTCTAAGGATTTAATTCTCCTCCTTATCTACTAATATTTCTGATACAATTCCTGGAAACTAATCATCTTCGCAAATTACCAAAATAAATTTTCAATGAGTCGTTCGACCACTGGGATAAAGATGGCGTCATATTGCCTCAACCAGGGAGAAATACGGGCCGCGAAAAAATTCACAGGTGGCAGGAATTGAAATTCTTCTGTTTTTCTGGTTTCGGTGTTTCGAGATATTTGTAGAAGACGGTGGTTTGAGAGATAGTCAATGTACTACAGAATAATATAAAAATATATACTGAAATAAACTGTTCTGATGGCTTGGAAAACAAACTTCAAAATTCCAAAGACGTACATAAAATCATTGCGGCCCG
Source organism: Setaria equina (assembly GCA_003012265.1). Classification (NCBI taxonomy): domain Eukaryota; kingdom Metazoa; phylum Nematoda; class Chromadorea; order Rhabditida; family Setariidae; genus Setaria; species Setaria equina. The sequence continues at coordinate 97,214 of PQVD01000829.1, read as the reverse complement.
TGTTTTCCGGTTTTTGCTCGTCATTGAATTCTCAAAAATCGGAAATTCATGTCAGTTCGTTTTCTTTCACTGTATCACTTCCTTCTCGTGGCTAAAATAGTGGATGAAATTAGTTTTTGTGTCTTTAACCCTTCATCCATTGTTTATTTATTTTCTCTTTTCAAAATTTATGGATTTTTATTGGAATAAAATTCATCGCTCAGATATCTTCTCTCCGTAAGGTATGCAGAATAGCTGTATGGCATCATAAGCTTCGAATAGTTTTGTCGTGCCTACAGAGGTGATATTGTCGTACTTTCACCAGCTAAAGTTAGGTAGCCCAAACCCCGTATCAGCTCATTAGATATGTCTTGTTAATAAGGGTGGTGTTGTTAGCACAACAATTTAGTGTAGTTGTTATTCCTGGTGGAATAGAATTTAATTCTGAGCTACTGAAGGATCATTTCTGGAGTCATAATTCGTTGGCGGTGTTTTGGGTGCAGTTTGATGAAAAGCGGGATTGAACTCACTGAAGAGTTTACATAAATTTTGCTTTGAATTTTAACACATTTTGGTATTCTTTCTCACGACATTGAAGCGACGATGATGGAGTCGTGTTGAATTGGATAAGAGGATAAAAGTAAAGACTAAATTAAGTGGATTTTACTGCTGGTTGAACTGCAGAGGAAAAAGAATGGTTGATTGTTGATTAAATTCAATCGAGCTGAGAAATAAAAAAATTGTTCCATTGATTTTATTGTTGTGCCATTGATATCAGTTGCTATTTGGTTACCTTTTATCATCACTTGATTTGGTTACAGAGATGATTGTTTCAGATGGAGGCAACAAGATCGGGTAATGTTGCAAAAATGGTAAATCGTTTAAGCAAAGATCTTTCACAGCTGAACAGGACAACTGCAACACCATCATCAGTGGATGTTAACTTTAGACGATCTGGTAACATTTCAACTAGTTTTATCATATGTCAATGACGTAATTTCTTCAAGCATAAGTGACATTTTCCAAGGTCTGTCCAGTTTTTAACGTTATAATTTCGCATGCTAGAATTGCTGATACTATCACGTTGAATCTATAAAACTTTATGAAACACATCTAAAGATACAAAAGGATGCATAAATGGGCAGTATTGTAATGGGAATAAAAATTGTGGCGGTTTCTCTTTTGCTCTTCTCAATAAGAGTAAACTTACTTTCCGTTCTACCCGAGCAATTTATTGGGTATAATAATGTGCATATTTGAAAATAAGGTTTTGTTAAATAAGCGGTATTTGGAAATAGGATGTTCGAGTACTCTCATGAACTTTCCACATTAACTTTTACGGAAATCGAGGAAGATCTGATGTCATCTCTACAAGTTAAATTCTTTACAAATCGAAATTTGGTCAGTGAAAATTTGCATCATAAGGTATCGTGATGGCAGTGAATGACTATTTTCACATTTATTTTAATTATGAGAAGCATTTGATGCATATAGTAGTTTTGGAATTATGATGTGTGTAATAATTTTGCCATTTTCTACGTATTGCATTTGAAATCAATGAATGCTGTTATATATTCCAGTTTTCATATTAAATGCTGTTATATCCTCGAGGTTTGTCTTGCGGCATGCAATCATTTCATAGATGTACGTAATTAAATTTTACCAGCTTTCGCATGAGGTACCCTATCAACCTCTAAAATATCTGAGATTTTATTAAACAATATGTGTCGTTTATTTACATGCCCACTCGATTTTAAATAATATCTCTTTACAATTATGAATTGAAAAATTCAAATAAGAATGTTTTGAATGAAATGAAATAAATAGTTGGAAAAAGCTAAAGTAATATTAGTAGATCCTTATTTATTAACATGATGGCAAAAAAATTTTTTTTTCTTAAGAAGGAAATGTTTGTCTCCTTGTTTTACATCTTTTACGATTTTCTGTCCTTGCTTTCACGATGGACCGATCTTTGGCACTGACCGTTCAGTTATGTAAACGAACCGAATTGTCTCCAGTTGATCGCTTTAATTGCACCTTTATAGAATTGAACCGGTTTTATATACGGTGAATTAATTGATTGTTGGTATATTTGTGAAAACGAATCATAGGGACATTCATTGCTTCTGAATATTTTAAGATGATGTTTTGACATATGAAAAAGCATCACCCGCATTATTCTTTATGTTCATTCCTGTTATAAATGTTTTATTAATTCGATTATGTAGATGAGGAATTTTTTTAGGACAAATATTTGTGCAAACATTTGACCTGTGAATTATAAAAGTTTATTTTTTTTGGAAATTTATCTTGTGCACTTTGCTATTTTATGCTGAAAATGTTTGAAATGAAATTATTTTGTAGTGCTTGTTGTTGATGAGGATTGCTAATCGAAACGTTGATCCTAGACTAGTAAGATTTTTGAGTGATTCTTCTTTTTGTCTGGGGGAAAATATGTAAAATAGTAAGGATTAGTGTCAGTTTTATATCAGAAAACTTTTATATTCATCATAGTTCTTTTCTGTTTTATTGATGAGATCCTAATCATGTATAAAGTTTCTAGTTCAAAGTTATCTGTATCATTCTATCTTCTCAAAATAGGTAGATTGTACATCATAGTTTTGTTAGAAAACAGTTTTTATTTAGAAAGGAAAACAAATTTGGAAAGTAAATTTAGGAAAAAAATATTTTTCTTTTGGAAAAGTTCAAATTTAGAATAACTAGCTAAATTGGTTCGTCTTAACTTATAATTTTATTGGAAAAGACTAAAGAATATAAGCCCCTCGGACATTCATTATTGTAATGTGATTTTTTTTTTAAGTCGCCGATGAACAGTAGTTACACAGTTATTTTTATCACGAGAAGGAAATGTTATTCATTCTACTGGTGAAATTATTCATTTCCGGTAATTATTGTACAATATGATTCCAAGGTGTTATGGGTCCTTGTTGAGGATGAGCATATCCTAGTGGATTTGGTCCACTGGTTCCTAATAAGAAAGCTCGAATACTGTTCAATTGCGGAAATAGTTATCTCATTTTTTATATTAGGCTGATTTCCTGCTTACATGTCGAATAGTCTGACATTGGCATGGTCTTAGCCAATTTTCATTAGCCTCCGTTTCCACTGCTCACTTCTAAATTTCATCAATTTCCCATAATTTTTTGCTTGAATCACTGCTTTATAACTTTGTTTTGTGAAGTCTGATTTTCAGTTAGCATTCATTTTTAATCTTTTAATTGTTTTTCGTATAAAAATAGGATGTTTTTTCATCATTTCCTCTATCTCAGTTTCTCTTTTTCATATCGCGCTATGATGTCAGTGATAAATCCCAAAAAAATTTTTTTCCATGAAACATCACATGGTTAACTTGTTTAAACATTATAATGATACAAACGCTGCAGTTGGTTCAGAAATCTCTTTAAGCCTAAAAGCATTCTCGACAAGATTTTTCCATCAATCTATGTTTAAAGAGTTTTTTGAAGCGATTTGTGGCGTTTGTATCACTATTTTGTCTAGACATGTTGACTGTATAATGATTATCATTTATTTATAATTGGACTAATGCTTTTCATGATGTTTGAAATGATTAGATCACCGTGACGATTTAAAATGCACTTCCATTAAGTTCTTGTAGGAGATACCAGTGGTTTATTTTTAAAGATACTAAAGTTAGTAATAAAAAATTTTAGATCTAGAAAAAACCGAGATGTTTTTTGGGATTGTTTTGAGCAGAAGCAAAGAATCTTTGCCGTTTGCAGACAGCTGAAATTGCTTGAATTTCTCCGTTGTCCAGGGGAAAAATGATAGTTGTAATAAAATATGTGGATGGATTATATGAGATATTTAATGTAATTTGAAATTTGTAAATTAGGGATGACTCATTGAGAATTGTAAATGTTCAAATGAACGAGAAATATTTTGCTCATGCATAAAAAAGGATGGAAGGGAAAGGTGGAGACCCAGTGAAAGAAGGCACCATCGATGCTGATATAATTCGTCGGGAAGGGGGGGGTTGATGGTGGTATTGAGAAAATAGTTGAGAAGGCACATTTTCCATACGCATAAAAGTTTTGCTGTTTCATGTTTTCGGTGTTTTCACTTTTTTATCGTAAAATAAAATTTCAATCCATTGCGCTATGTAATCATCTAGTTATTAGTATATATTTTAGTTTAAGCTTTTGAGGAATAGTTAGAATTATCTTTATTCTCTTAAGTTTGGTATTTTATGGATTCTTTGAGCACATTTGTTTATAAAGTTATAGTTAACTTCGAAAACTTTCGGAATATTATTATCCAGACCCCTTCTTACTCTCTGCCTTTGTAATACTTTATGGAAATAAATTATTGTAGATGTTGTTTCTTATTTACAAGGTTACTTTTTTAAGTCTTATTAAGCATTTTCTAGTTGTAGCTAATTATTAATTAGTGTTAGATTATGATTGGCAGAGGTGAAGAATCATCTTAACTGATAATCGATGTGCTGGTAAAAAATTGCAGTTATTTCAAGGGCGCTTTTTTTTGCCGAAATCATTTATTTCATTATGAGTTTCTGCGATTTGTATTTCTAAGTGTTGGTGAAGTATTCTAGATGTCATTTTCGATGCACATATTAGTGTGGATATTTATATTTGGGGTGTATACGATAAGACTTTGAAGTGTGAAACAAGACTTGTTACATAACAATAGTATTGAGAAATTCAAATTTGAAAAGAATTGTAAAATTGGAATGGCAAAGTCATACCTAAACATTAAGTGGTGGTGTGATCTGAGATCTACAGTATGATGCATTCTAGAATTATAAGATGTCGGATTAAAATTGCTAAGAGTATGACACATACCCTGTAGAAAATTTTTTTATTGTGTTGTAATTTTTTATCAGTTGCAGGTGTTATGGTAGCACGATCAGCAACAGTGAGGTATTCCTATAAAGCAGTGCATGAAGATGAGCTTGATCTCGAAGTAGATGATGTGATTGATGTTCTGGAAGAAGCAGAAACCGGGTGGATGAAGGGAAAATTGAGAAATACGGGTCGAATCGGATTATTTCCTACTAATTTCGTGCAGTTCCTTGGTAAGATAATTATTAATGATAGTGCATTATGTATCATTTCCTTCGTGACTTCAGAAGTTGTTTGACGAGGAATTGCATTTTTAGAAATCATTTGATTTACTGGATCTTTTTTGAAAAAAAAAAAAAAAAAATAGTTACCTTCGTAAGTGGTACATGGTGCACCGTATTAGCCTTGTATAATTACAAGCGATATTGTTGTATTCTATAAAACACTAATCTATTGCAAGGCTAGGTCTTTCGCGGTGGCTGTTTAATTATGTATGACGTGTCGTGACGCAGAAAAGACTAGGATTGTCTTTTGGAGAAAACGTATAGCAAAAATTTGCGCAGTTTTACATGCGATTCTTATACTTTGCTTTATACGCTTAGGAATTCTTTTTTTTTATTTATAGATAAGGCAACGGGTAATAGTGATACTTTGAAATCAAACGATGTTAAAAAAAATTTGTTGGACAATGCTGTTTCGGGTGAGTGTTTGCATTAATTTTATTAGAAATGACTTTAAATTACCAAGCTTAGAGTGTATAAATTGCCTTACGATATTTTATTAATATAGACAAGTGTGTGCACTTAATCGTGTATGATATTAAATGTAGATATGGTGTTAAATGTTATGTGCTGCTATAATAAGGGAACGTTGATATCGTCTATTTAGTTGGAGTTTTTAATCTTCACGCTTCAGACCTTTAATTAAAAGTAATAAGTGCAACTGCCAATCAGTAATGTATTTTTTTAACCAAGGAATTATGATTCATTATTATTATTACAGTTATCTTACTGTTATCATAAGTGTAACTGTCGTTATGTCATAAAAATTGAAAGCTTATATGAAACGCAATTTCTCATTCTTCCATCTTTTACTTTTCAATCGGAATGACAAGGAATATCGAAGAAAGAGAAAAAATGTTTTTTCAAATTAATGAGCCATTAGGCTCCCTTTCTCCTGTATATGAATAAGGTATTGGGTCATGGCAGCTGGTTCAAACATCTTATTATTTTTATTCATTTATAGTTTGTGCTATCAGTTTAACTGGTGAATACTGAAAAGTATGGTTATTCAGCTTTGAACCCAATCTCTTTGTTTCAACGTGGAATTTAATAGTGATCGAATTGCTAGGAATTGTTAAATATTTTTATTCTTAATCTCTTTGCAATAACAGATTTACAGGTAATCTGTTGTCCGAAAATTCTACTTCAGCGTTATCCCTAGTAATTGAGCCATCGAAGAATCGCGTAAACTCCCACATATCCGACTCCACAGCTATAGGAAAAAAAGAATCGAACTGCCACAATAAATCGAATTCACGAGGTTTCAACCTTTTTTAATTTTAGCGTGGTAAACCTGATGCAGTTTCGTTTTTTTTCTCTTTTTATTTTGTGGTGGAATTACAAATTTGTTTCAAGCTTTTTATACTTATTGAATTGTATTAATACTTTGAGAAAGAAGTATGTATATAAATATATATTATCATATTGACGGAGCGATGTTTTTTTTACGATATGAAAATTTTGAAAATTGTTTTTAAAAATGGTAGAAACAGCTGTTGGAAAGCACGTGAGGTGTATCATCCGCTGTTGCTATGTAGTTCCAAGTGGAAGCAGTTGAGTCTGGGGTTGCATCCCAAGTGCTGATTGGTCAATAACAAAACATCCTGTTCTCCAGCTTTGTTTTTAATTAGTGATGAAGAATTTTTTAAATTTTTGTATTTGTTCTTTTTATTTTATTTTCTCAGAAGCCTCCAACAGCCTAATGAATGAATGAAATAAATTTAGTTGTGTTATCACACGGAATGACCGAATGGCCTTGATGATTCTTGTTATTTATGGTAATTGCCAATAAATTTAGGTCATGAACTTCTAACTTCTTTAGCACGCGTTCTGTTCACCTATTCGCCTAAACATGAAGATGAACTTCCGCTTCGTGAAGTAGGCCAAATTATTGGAATTGTGAGTAAGTCCAGTGAAGATCCTGGTTGGTTGTTAGCAGAGATTGATGGAAAACAAGGATTGATTCCGGATAATTTTGTTGAAATTTTGAGGCCTGCAGTTCCCACAACTACTGCAAATTCAGAAACGCATAGGGTAATTCAATTTTCTTTCTCTTTTTATTTTCTTTTTTTCCTTTTGGGATGAGGGTAGAAATGTCGGTTAAATTTCGAATTTCCGTTGATTAAGTTGAATGGGTTAAGATATTGGCTCTGGTTAAAAATTTATTATAAGAAATTTAAATCTGTATAGAACGAATCATATCTGTCACTTCTGTCTTCAAAATTTGTTGTAACAACAGGAAGTCCACAGAAACTGAACATAATTTAGATGCCTTTACCACCAAATGTACCAGCGAAGCCAGCATCAAAATCATTAGCTCTATCATCTGGCACTAGTCGTCGTGCTACAACTTCCTCAGTATTTGCCCAAATGCATTCCAGTCTTGCCGATGCTTTCACGAAGCCACCGAAACAGTTCGCTGCTAAGGTATTTGTTTTGATAAAATCAAAATATTTTGAGTGACCAACTTATTTAAGAGTGAAGTTGGAAATGATTAAGGTGAATGCCATCTTGAAATTTAATGTAATCTTTCTTTTTTCTTTCCTTTTTTTTTTTACAAATGCAAACATATCTCTTTCATAACAATCCTCTGATTGAGATATTCTTCAATTTGGTCTAAAGTCCCAATTCTCTAGGAATTTTTTTTTTTTTTGGATGAAAAAAGAACCAGATATCATTGTACTGATCAATTTCTTACCCTGCAGTAGTTGAAATTGGCAGTTTGTTCAAATGGGGTGGGATCGTTCTGCTGCCAAGAATTGATAATTCGTTTCAAATTATATGATGAGCGTTTTGACAGAGCGTAATTTTTTAGGTAGTGAAAACAGAGGAAAGCTTAACTGGTGAAGGACGGCCAGGTGATCGTTTGTCGCATATAACTGCAACTCGGCCCAAACAACCAAACAAAAGACCTCCATCCACCATTTTCAGAACCGTTAGCATTTTTTGTTTTAGAAGGCAGCATTTTTCAGTTTTATATATTTTTTGCTTGTTCACTTGAAGTCTTTGTTTTTTTCAATTTTCTTTAACTTTCTGTTTGATTCAGTTTTCCTTAAGTTCTTTCCTCTCTGTTTAATATTTAGTTAGACGAACACACTTTTCCCTTGCTGTTCAGTGGTATTTTTGCCTCCCTCGATAAGTAGGATGCTTTAATTTTGATGTTAACTCGAAATTTGTTTGTAAACTTTTAAGGTGGGGTTTTTCGTGTTGTCAGTTTTGATTCCTGGACAATATCAGATTTGCTTGTCAAATTTATTGTTTTACTAAATGTAATCCATATTTCTCGTTTCAGAAACTGGATGAATTCGTGTTTTGGAAATTTTTTTTTAACATATTTTTTGCTTTGATTTAAGGTTTTTTGCCAAAAATATCAAATTGCAGAAATCAAATGAAGCTTCAGTTGATGATGGTATAATAGTCACTGATTTTGGAAGAACTTCGCCTACAACTTCAACAGCACCTCCTTTATCTAATAGTTGCGTGCAACAACCATTATCAGCAGGTAGTTTCATCATTTTATTATATCGAGACGTCTTCAAAATACGATGTGAGATTTGTAAACGTTGTGTGATCTATTATATAGCTATGATTCATAACAGCAAATTGTTAGGGCTTTTAAATTATCTATTCAAACTTTTAGTTCTTGAAATATTTATTTGTCCCTATTTTTATTTGATGAATTAATAAATTTGTACGAAGTACTCGCTACTTCCGAAGCATCTGGAAAGGAATTATTTCTCCAACTTCGAGCTAAATGACTTCCCAGTTTTGCTTAAGCATCAGTATTTAGTGTTTCCAACTTGGGATGTAAAAATTGTAAACCGTCAGCTGATTATACGGCGCACTTTTGAAAAACGAAAGACCTTTTTGTATCTTGCAGCACCCACAAAATCAATGAAAGGACATCAAGCATTATCACCGAAAAGGAATAGTAACGATAAATATGATGATTTTGTACCACGTAGTGAATATAATCGTTTGGTTCAACAATTTGAAGAATTAGTCGCGACAGTGAATAAGTTTCGGTTGGAAGTGTCGCAAAAAATATCAATATTAGAAGCTAAAATAGCCAAGCAATGAGAGGAAAGACCCTATATTTTTTGCTTTCTTTTGTAATGTATGCTTTAGTTGAATTTTGAAATATTTCTGTCAACCCTTATCTAATTAGGAAATTTAAAATCAACTGTTATATTGGATTATTTAATGGATAGTCGCAGATAACTTCAATATCCTAGATTTAGCTAAAAGTATAATGCTTTGGTTACTAGACAGTTCTTTTCACGAATTAATTATGTAGACCTCATATAATTACTTGTCTAAATTGTCATTCTTACAGACTTTTTGTCTTTTCCTTCGATTAGAAAGCCGAAAGCTTTCACGGGGCTGAAATAAAATAATGAAATTTGCTTTTCGACTTTTCCAAGGAAAATTCCCAGAATTTCAATCCATTTTGAAGTTATGAACTTGATCCTTCTTTTTTCCGGATTTTCAAAGCAGTAGAATTGCAAGTGAAAAACTTTGTGGTCGGTACTTTCAGCCTTGGTCTTTATTACTGATTTTGGTGAAACGGATCGATTTGCTGTGGATTATATCAAGATTTTCGGATGGTTGTTAACATAATATCAGCTCTAGTTTGTCCATTTGAATTATCTAGACTACTAAACTTCATGCTTTTGCTCCATTACTTTATAATCCTAGTCATATTCGCTAGATTGATTTGACCTTTAACGAACATATTATCACACGTTTCCTAATTATAAAACAGGATATTTTTTAGATTTAATCTCACAACCCTACAGCTGAATTGGGATAATTTAAAATTAAAAAATACCTGTCTTCCCTTAAAATATTATTGCTTTTTATCATTTTTGTGATAGAATACATTGTTCGTTTTTAAAATTTCATAAAATATGAGCTGGTTGTTATTGTCTATGCTTCGCTCTCAAATATTTCGCTTCAGAACATTTTAAAATTGTGCATTCTTTTAGTTTTAATCCTAAATCTAATTTTGCCTATTTTATTTTTTCAAGTTGCATTTGATTTTTACGATTACTTGTTTCATTATGCATATATGACATGAATTGTGAGGTAGTGCTTTTATTCCTTATATTTATTTATCTTATGCTTAAAAGCTCTTATTCCGCATTTCCTTTCAGTCTTATTACTTTTGCCATAACAAGTAATCTTTGTTTCCTTCTTCCCTTGAAATCTCGAAAAGTCTGGACTTTAGGATCCAAACTGTAATTAGATGAAAAAAGTGTGTCCTTAAAATCTCGATTTCCATCAAAAAGATGCTAGTGTAGATGTTAATGCGTAATCATTTTCATACAGACAGCGAAGTTTCTACAGAACGTTGCTCATCACCTGGAGAAAGAAAATTTAGCGGAAATGAAACAGGTAATTATTTGGTTTCGCATTTGAATAATTTCTGCGATTTCTTAAACCGATGTTTAAAACCTTTTGTGTAGTTTCACTCTCTCTCTTATGATCGTATCTCTTTTTCGGGATGTTTATGATATTTGCACTTCCTACTTCAGTTCTAACTCTAACTGTTCTTCATTATTTGGAATTATTTTCTCACAACTAAATATTTTAAATATTTATATATATACATATGTACATATATATTTTTTAACAAAAAAGATGTAAGGTGAAAAGAAGTACGTTGAAGTTGTTTTCTTCTTTTTTTTTGTTGAAAGGGAAAGTATCTTTATTTAACGGTACGTTATTCCTTCCCAAAGTTTCTGTCCCCAGTATAGATTTACCACACTTGGATCATACTTTTAGACAACAATCAGCTATTAGTCCCCAACTGCTGTATATTTGCTCCCCACTTTTCTTTATTTTGTGGCATATTTTGCGTGTAGTTGAAATTTTATTTGAAAAAAAA